>CAUYOR010103757.1:0-39880 GCA_963573925.1 Callimico goeldii
TTTGACATTTTTTTAACCCTTTTTTTTTATTTTATCACTTCCCCACTTTAACACCCCGGCCCAATCTTTTTTTTTTTTTTTTTTTTTTTTTTTTTTTTTTTTTTTTTTTTAAGCATTAGACTTAACACGACTTAAATCTTAGAAAATATGTCAATGCGTTTCGGTGCCTGGGCATACAATTAATCTTCATCTATCTCTGGTAATATAAACACACCTGTGGGATGTTTTCTATTGAATACATGAGAAGAGAACTCATAATAAATCTCAGACTGATAGCTTTATCATGACTGACAGTGCTGCTGGAGGCTCCTTCTTTATGAGAATAATTTGGGAGTGTATAAAAGCAGGAGATTGATTTCTACAGAACCTTGCTTTTTCTTTAGTATTTATTCCAAACTGTGTGGCTCTTCCTCTTTTTAACTTAAAAAAAAACCCACAAAAGGCATTTCCTGTATTTAATTTGTGTAACTAAATGTACACAGGCACACACTCACACTCACACACATACGTTATTATTTAATGCCTAGAAGACACAAAATGCCAAATGAGAATTGTGTATGTGGTTTCCTCCCGCAGATCTCAGGCAAGACTGTCCTCTTTAGAACTTCCTCCTTTGGTGAGGCAAGAGAGAACAATTGGATCCCTTAACTAGAATGGGTGCTCCTAGGAAATCAAAGTAGTAGATTTACTGTCACTATTAGAGTTAAATTATACTTACTGTTATTAGAGTATTAATCAAATGTCTTAAATCAAATACTCATGTTTTGTGGCAGAGCCTTATAAGTCCTTCTGGCATGTTCTGGAGCCATGGCTTGGAGTCCAAGGAGGGTGGGAAATGATCACATGTGGGAAGGCTAAGTGGAAGAAGCTCAATTCCCACACTTCTCTTAGATTCCAACACCTTTGCTTTTATCTGTTTCATACTTTGGTGCTCCACGCATGATGTCTAAAACCATGCTAGTTAAATCAGTTTATACTGGTCTATGGTATATAAAGAGTAAATAAAACTTCCAGAGAACCAGAGAATACTTCTTTTACACTTTAAAGATCTTTAAATAAAGATCACACTTTATTTTCAGAATTGATTAATTCTGTGTTGCTGAATTCAATGCTTATGTCTTTGGAACCATAAGGATAAATATATTATAGTAAGCAGTTCTCTTATTCCCCATTTTCAATTTAGTGAAATTTCTCCAGTATTAGAGAGAACAATGTTTAGGAGGACTTGGGAAGAGAAAGATTTGAATGACAAAGGTTAACTTTTAAAAAACTTTTCAGGCCGGATGCAGTGGTTCATGTCTGTAATTCCAGCACTTTGGGAGGGCAAGGAAGGCAGATCACCTGAAGTCAGGAGTTTGAGACCAGCCTGGCCAACATGGCTAAACCTCATCTTTACTAAAAATACAAAACTCAGCCAGGCATGTTGCTGGAACCTGTAATCCCAGCTACTTGGGAGGCTGAGGCAGGAGAATCACTTGAACCTGGGAGGCAGAGGTTGCAGTGAGCTGAGGTTGCAGCATTGCACTCCAGTCTGGGTGACAGGGTAAGACTGTCCCCTCAAAAAAACAAAAAATTAAAAAATTCTCAGTGGTACACAATTTTAGACATAGACTTATAGAAAAGTTGCAGAAAACAATATGCACATTTCCCGCATACCTTTCAACTAACTCTTCCTAATGTGCACAGCTTACAGCACCATAGTACATTTATTGAAACTGAGGTAATGAGCAGTAATAATTTATTTTAAGTGAATCTATACACCAATTCAAATTTTGTCAGTTTTTTCACTAGTATCTTTTCTTCTTGTCCAAGATCCAATCAATCCACTATTTCACATTGTGTTAAGTTGTCATGTCTCCTTAGTTTCTTCTACCCCACAATAGTTCCTCAATCTCTGCTTTTATGTAAAGAACAGTTTTAATAATTAAGCTTTTTTGGTTAATCAACTATATAGAAATTCTCTTTGTTACATGTGATCGTGTGCTGAGGGATTAAGACTGCCCTTAACCGACTGGTTTGAAAAATGGGATTGAATATTTGTCAGATGCTATTCAGCAAACATTCTGAAATATGACAAAGCAACAGACAATGGAAATTTATTACCTACATTGACAGAACAGTTGTTAAAATCCTAGATTTGACAACTTGCAGTCTGTGCAGGTTGGTAAAATTTTAGGCCAGATTCTAATATTCCACAAACTGAACATAAATCTGTTGAAATTTGTAGCTCTGATAGTATGAATTTAATTGGGTTTGGTCTTATGTTCAAAGGACATATAAGTAAAACAGAAAGCAATCATTTTAATTTTATTTTAGGGTATGTGTCTGTTAGTTTGCAAAAGTGTCGGGAATTGGGAGGGTAGTTCCCTGTGTGCGAATAACTTCTAATTGTATTGTATTATAGCCAAAGAATGCTGTCTGTGCAATGTTTAGATAGAAGACTTTGCTTTAAGAGAGTATGTGCTCAGTTTTTTGAAATGTGTAAGTTTCGAGTGCACTTGACAATAATTTGTATTCTTTGTATGGTGGGTGTAGGGCTCTACATACTTTTGATAGATAAATTGTGTTCAGAACGATATTCAAATATTTGATGTATCAGCATTTACAATGGTATGCTACAATCTCCAATGTTCATAAGTTTTCCAACTTTAATTTCTCCTTGCAGTACTCTCAATAATTTATTTGTAAGTTCTATAGTTTCTTTGTCAGAATACAAATTTGGGGTTCTCCTATCTTCCTAGTGAATTATTCCTTTTATTATTGTGATAGTTAATTTTTATATTCAACTTGACTAGACCATGGTGCCCAGATATTTGTTCAAACATTATGTTTACATGGAAGTGACTTTGGACGAGATTAACCTTGTAGTCAGTGGACTTCAAGTAAAGCAGATTCTCCTGCATAATGTGGTGGGCAGGCATCAGCCAAGCACTCAGAGCCCTTAAACAGCAAAGACTGATCTTCCCTGAGTGAGAAGGAATTCTGCCAACAGACTGCCTTCGGACTCTGTGATGGTTTATTTTGTGTGTTAAGTTGACTGAATCACAAGGTGCCCAGATATTTGGTCACACATTATTTGAGGGGTTTCCATGAGGAGTTTTTTTGGATAACAGTAACACTTCACTTAGTAGATTGAGTAAAGCATATTTTAGCTTTCCACAGCATAGATGAGCCTCCTCTTTTCAGTTGAAGGTCCAAATAGAACAGAAGGCTGAAGCTTCCCTGAGTAAGAAAGAATGCTTCTGACTGATGGGATCTTCGAACTGGGACTGCAACTCCTAGTTCTATAGCAGTTTCAGATTTCAGACCCAAGCTGAGACACTGGCTGTACAGATGCTGGTTTTGCCAACCTCCATAATCATCGAGACAATTTCTTACCATAAATCTTTTCAAAATACACACACACACACACACACACACACACACACACCTGTATTGGTACTATTTCTTTGGAGAACCCTGACCAGTATAGACTTGAGCTGCAACTCTTCTCTGAAGAATTTGAGCTTCCCAAGCCTCCGCAGTCACAAGGGCCTATTTCTCCAAACAAATCTTTTCCCCTTTCTGTATACACACATGCTGTTGGGTTCATTTCCCTTGAGAACCCTGATTAATATAACTATGATGTTGTGCCCTATTTATTCCTGATATTAATGGTGCTGCGCCAGCTTTGCCTTCGGTACTTTATTTCCTCCATCCTTTCAGTCAATCTTTTGTGTTATATTAAATGATGTTTCCATTCAGCTCTTAAAGCAAGATTGTGCTAATTATCCAGTCTGAAAATCCGCGTCTTTTAACATGTGAATTCAGTCTACTTATATGCATATATGTTAAATTTATATACGTATATGAATTTATACACACACATACTGATAATTTCATACCTTCACGGCAACATTTACAGATGAGGAAACAGTGAGAGAAGGATTAAATAACTTGACTGAGGTTGTGTGATTACTAAAGACCTTTCCAGAAGCCGTATTCTTAACCTCATTATAATTCTCAAGTTGAATATTATGTTTCTAATTCTTTAATGATTAGCATTATATTTATACAAAGTTTCTTGACTTAATGAAGTCCAGTATCTATGCATTCTTCCTGACAGCAGCTCTTTTTACTAGTCTTTTCTTCCCCCAGGTTGTTACTTATTTTATACATTTTTCACCACCTTCAAAATTATTATTTTTTGCAGTAAGTGCTTATTTAGATATGCTCATTTTTTTTTTACTTGTAATTTCTTCTTGCATCCTATTTCTTCTTTTTGAGCTCAGTTTACCTCTTCCTGAAGTAGGTGCTTCGGTCCTGGTAGTAAGTTCTAATGAGTGTCTGTAAGTGGCAAATCTTTTGTTGGTTATTTGTCTACAAATGACCTTATTTTTGCCCCAATTCTAATGATTACTTGAAAGGATATAGATTTTTGTATTATCATTTCCTATTAGTAATTTAAATGTATTATTTAATTGTTTTGGCAGCTAATATTCTGATTAAAAATTTTCTCTCAGCAATTCTATTTGTTATATAGGTAATCTTTCCAGAAGGCCTATTTGATGGCTATCTATGTTGCTTAATCTTTTTTTCCAGTTTTATTGAGGTATAATTGACAAATTAAAATCTACATTTACCTAAAACATACAACATGAGATTTTGATATACACATGCTTTGTGTAATGATTTTCATAATCAAACTAATTAACATACCTAATTAACATATTCCACATGTTATATGTGGTGACAACTGTTAGTATCTACTCTCTTAGAAAATTGTCAGTATACCATATACCATACATTATTATTAACTATAGCCACCATGATATACATTAAGTCCTTATGACTTACTTTCTTTATAAGGAAAAGTTTGTAAATTTTGACCAATATCTCTTCATTTTCCCAACCCTTCATCCCCTAGCAAGCACCATTCTATCCTTTGTTTCTCTAAGTTCAAATTTTTTTGAGATTTCACATATTAAGTGTTATCATTTAATATTTTGTCTTTCTGCTTCTGGTTTATTTCATTTAGTATAATGTCCTCCAGGTCCATTCATGTTGCTGCAAATGTCAAGATTTCTTTCTCTTTAAGGATGAATAATATTCCATGGTGTGTGTGTGTATGTATGTTCCATTGTATATGTATGTGTCTATGTATGTTTATGTGTATTCAGCCTTTTTAAAGGCTAAGTAATATTCCATTGTGTGTGTGTGTGTTTGTGTGTATGTGTATATAAATTTCTTTTTTCCTTCATCTTTTTACAGATGTTTACATTATTTTCATATCTTGGCTACTATGAATAACACTGTAATAAATATGGGAGTGTGGGTATCTCTTGGAGATAATAAGTTTATGTTCTTCAAATATATAGCAGTAGTGACTTGACCACTATACAATCTAGGCATGTAACAAAATTGCACATGTACTACATAAATTTATACAAATAAAAAATAAAAATTATGAATTTTAAAAAGTAAAATTACTGGATCACATGGTAGTTCTAGTTTTAATTTTTTTTTAGAAACCTCCATATTGTATTCCATAATGGCTGTACCAATTTACATTTGCATTATTTCCTTTTTTCCACATTCTTATCAACACTTGTTATCTCTTGTTTCTTGATATAGGTTTCTAACAAATGTGATGAGATATTTTATTTTGATTTTGATTTGCGTTTCTCTCATGTTTAGTAGTATTTAATGCCTTTTTATATACATGTTGGTAATTTATATATCTTCTTTGGAGAACTGTCTATTGAGTTGCTTTGCCTATTTTTTAATTAGGTTATTTTATTGTTATTGGGTTGTATGACTTTCTTGTGTATTTTGAATATTAACCCTTATCAAAATACGGCTTACAAATATTTTCTCCCATTCTGAAGTTTGTCTTTTCATTTTGCTGATTGTTTCTTTGCTGTATGGACACATTATAGTTTGACATAGTCTCACTTGCTTATTTTTGTTTTGTTGTCTGTGCTTCTGTTAGTATATCAAAAATCACGCCAAGTTGAATGTCTAGGAGCTTATTTCCTATGCTTGCTTCTAAAAGTTTTACAGTTTCGGGTCTTTCATTTGCTTTTAATCCATTTTGAGCTTCTTTTTGAATATGATGTAAGCTAAGGATCATGTGAGTGTCCAATTTTCCCCATATCATTTATTTAAGAGATTATTTATTCTTCATTGTGTATTATTGGCCCTATTCTTGCCAGTTTTGTAAAAGATTAGTTGAATGTATATATGTGGATTTATTTCTGAACTGTCTTTATTCTGTTCCATTCATCTATGAGTACATTTTTATATATAAAACAATAACCACACTGTTTTGACTGCTGTAGCTTTTTAACGTTTGAAATCAGGAATTATAATGCCTCCAGTTTTGTTCTTTCTTAAGAGTGTTCTGATCTCCAGGTTCTTCTGTTGTTTTACACAGATTTTTAGATTGGTTTTTCTATTTCAGTGAAAAATCCCATTGGAATTTTGGTAGAGATTTTGTTAAGTCTACAGATTCTTTTAGATCATATAGATATTTTAACAATATTAACTTTTCCAGTCCATGAATACGGTATATGTTTTGATTTATTTGTGTCCTTTTCAATTTCCTTCCTCTGTGACTTATAGTTTTCAGTGTACAGATCTTTACCTCCTTGGTTAAATTTATTCCCAAGTGTTTTATTATTCCTGATGCTGTTGTAAATGGGATTGTTTCATAATTTTGTTTTCATACAGTTTATTGCAAGTACATGGAAATGCACCTGATTTTTGTATGCTAATTTTGTATCTTGCAACTGTACTGCATTTATTAGTTTGAAAAGGTTTTTTTTTTTTTGATGGTGTCTTTAGGATTTCCTACATGTATATTCTGCAAATTGAGAAAATTTTACTTTTTTTGATGGCGATTTCTTTCTTTTCTTTTTTAATGCATAGTTCCTTTGGCTGACTTCCAGCACTATGTTAAATAGAAATGACAAGAAGCAGCATCCTTGTCTTGTTCCTGATCTTAGAAGAAAAGCTTTAGTTTTTTTCACTGTTGACTGTGATGTTAGCTCTGATTTTGTCATCTGTGGCTTTTGTTATTTTGAGGGATATTTATTCTATACCTAATTTGTTGAGATTACTTATTACGATATGCTGTTGGAGTTTGTTAAATGCTTTTTCTGCATCTATTGAGATAATCCTCTAATTTTTATTCTTCATACTTTTAATGTAATGTATCAAATTTATTGAATGGTATACGTTGAATGATCCTTACCTCCCTGAGATAAATCCTATTTGATAACAGTAAATAATCTTTTAAACGTGCTGTTGAATTCAGTATTCTGATATTTTGTGGAAGATTTTGCATCTATGTTCATCAGGCATACCAACTTGTAATTTTCTTTTCCTATAGTGTCCTTGTCTGACGTTGATACCAGTGTAATTCTGGTCTCATCAACTAAATTTGAAAGTGATTCTTCCACTTCAATTTTTGGGAAGAGTTTGAGAAGCATTAGTGTAAATTATTTATCAATGTTTGGTAGAATTCACGACCGAAGCCATCTGGCCCTGGACTTTTTGTTGAGAGGTTTTCGGTAACTGATTCAACCTTCTTACTCACAATTGGTTTGTTCATATTTTCTCTTTTTCCTGATTCATTCTTGGTAAGTGGTATGTTTTTAAGAACATATTAATTTGTTGGCATATAATTGTTTAGAGTAGTCCCTTATAATCTTTTGTATTTCTGTGGTTTAAGTTGTAATGTATCCTCTTTTGTGTATACATCTATTTATTTGAATCAATTTTCTTAAATGTGTTAAGACTTGTTTTGTGGCCCAACATATAATCTATCCTGGTGGTATGGTCTGAATCTATCCTGGTGATGTGGTTTGTGTCTTCTCCTCCAAGATTCAAATGTTAAAGCTTAACCCCCAAAGTGATGTTGTGAAGAAGTAGAGCCTTTGGGAGATTATAAGGTCATGAGAGCTCCACCCTCATGAAATGATTAGTACTCTAACAAAAGAGGCTTGAGGGAGCTTGTTTAGCCCTCCTACCATGTGAGACCATACAGAAGGTCTTGTCTATGAGGAACAGGTCCTCACCAGAAAAAAAATCTGCTGTTGCCTTGATCTCAGACTTTTCAGCCTCTAGAACTGTGAGAACAACTTCCTGTTATTTATAAAATACTAGGTCTAAGATATTTTTGTATAGCATCCTGAATAAACTAAGAGATCTGGATAATTTTCTGTGTGCATTTGAGAATAATATGTATTCTGTTACTGTTGGATAGAAAGTTTCACACATGTATATTAGGTCATTTGGCATAAAGAGTAGTTCTGTTCACTCTTTCCATATTGATTTTTTTTGTCTGGATATTCTATTCATTTTGAAAGAGGGGTATTGAAGTCTCCTACTATTGTTGTATTGCTATCTATTCATTCTCTTAATTCTGTTTATATTTGGTTTATATATTCATGTGTTCTGATATTGAGTACATATGTATTTATAGTTGTTATGTATTCTTAATGAATTGAGCTCTTTATAATTATATAATAATTTGCTTTGTCTTTTGTTACAGCTCTGGACTTAAAGCCTGTTTTGTCTGATGTATGTATGGCAACTCCTTTTCTATTTTGATTTATATTTCATAAAATACCTTTTTCATCCATTTACTTTTCTATTAGTGTTCTTGAAGCTTAAATTAGTCTCTTGTAGGCAGAATGGAGTCTTTGGGTTTTGTTTTTGTTTATTTTCCAATTCATTCAGCCACTCTATGTCCTCTAATTGGAGACTTTAATCCATTTATAGTTAACGTAATTGTAGCTATGTAGGACTTGCTATTGGCATTTTGCTAATTGTTCTCTGATTTTTTTTAGTTATTTGTTTCTTTATTTCTCTTTTGATGTCTTTCTTTGTTAATAGGTTTTTTATGGTAGTATTCTTTGATTCTTTTCTCTATTTTGTGTGTATCCACTATTGGTTTTTGCATTTTGATTACCATGAGACTTACATGAAGCATATTATATTCATAAGAGGCTTTTAAGCAAAGAGCAACTTAACTTCACTTACATATCACAATCTGCACTTTTACTTGTCCTCCTCTCTACATTTTACATTTTGAAATATTGTGTCTACAGTAACAAAATACCTGTAACTTTTGAAGTACAGTTAAAAGTAAATTACACATCACCATTGCAATGTTAGAGCATATTTAATTTTATTATATATTTACCTTTACCGATCTTTCACTACTACCTTTACAAGTGAATTTTATATGTATAAAATGTTATATATATATATTTATAGATATAAATTATATATAACGTATTATTCATGTATTATTATGTATTATTTATGGAATATATATATGTATATTCATGCTATAAATTAACATCCTCTTATTTCAGCATGAAGAACTCCCTTTAGCATTTCTTCTAAGGCAGGTCTAGTGAAAGATGAACAACCACATCTTTTATTTTTCTGGGAAAGGCTTTCATTTCTTCTTCATTTCCAAAGGATGACTTTGTTGAATAAAGTATTCTTGACTGGCAGTTTTATTCTTACAGCACCTTAAGTCTATCATCTCACTCTCTCCTGGTCTGCAAGTGATTCCTAAGAAATTTGTTGATTGCCTTATAGATGTTCCTTTATATGTGTATGTGACATGTCGCTTTTCTCTTGCTGCTTTAAAATTATCTCTTTGTCTTTTTTGCCAATTTAATTACAATATACCCCAATGAAGTCCTCTTTGGATTGAATCTGTTTGGAGACTTTTGAGATTTATGACTCTGACTATCCACATGGCTCCTAAAACTTGTGAAGTTTTCAGCTATTATTACTTTAAATATAGTTTTTGATCTTTTTTGTCTTTTATTTCTGGAACCTCTATATGTATATTTGTTAACTTAGTGGTGTCTTGTAAGTATGGTAGGCTTTCCTCCCTATTTTGTATCCTTTTTATTCTCCTCTGACTTAATAATTTCAAAAGGTCTCTCTTCAAGTTTGCAGATTCTTGCTTTTTCCTAATCAAGTATGCTGTTAAAGCTATCTATTGCATTTTCTATTTTGTTCATTGCATTCTTCAGCCAAAGAATTTCTGTTTGGATTTTTTTGAAGATTTCTTTCTCTTTTTTGAACTTTTAATTTTGTACATTTATTCCTTTCCTGTGTTATTGAGCTGTCTATCTGTCTAGGGTAAAGTATTATGATGCTCTGATCATGGAGGGCAGGGCTCAGTGGAGACTTTGGAATCTGAGGGCAGGGCACAGTGCAGCAGTAGCTCCTGTCCCTGAGAAGGGGGCATACTGGTGGCTCCTTATCTAGGGAGAGCACTGCATTATGGATTCCAGGTAACTCTGTCTTCTGGGATCAGCATGATGAAGACAATGGGGTGTCCTTGTTGTCTAGAGCTGCGGATGTCCATGGCAGAGAGGAGAATTGCTGAGGCCTCTCTCCTCTCCTCTTCCCTGTAGAGAGAAATCCCTCTGTGGAGGATCCTTCTTGGTTTCAAACTGGTCTAGAATGGGGGATGGGGTGACAGAGGTAAAATACTTCCCAGTTTTTCTGAGTGTCCATCCTCTCTTCCTATGCTCCACAGGGTTTCTGTTGCTCCTCATTGAAGTCCAGAGAGTCCCGGAGCTATTTGTATTGTTATGTAGTTGTTTATTTATTGTTTTTGTGAGGGAACAAGCATTGGGGCCTTATATTCCATCATCTTGCTGATTTCATGCCTCTTTTTTTTTTGGCTAATCAATTTTTAAGAGTAGATACAGAGAGGTTGCCAAGATAACACAGAGTTTCTCTTTCCTTGATCGTTAACATCTTCAATTAAGTATGGCACAGTATTGAAACTGGGATCCAATGCTGGTACATTCATGTTAACAAAACCCACACTTTGGGTTTCACCACTTTGTTTTCTCCCTCATTTTTCTTATTTTCCTGTTCAGGGTTCCATCCAGAACACCCTGTTACATTTAATCGTTGTGTCTCTTTAGGCTCCTCTTGGCTGTGACAGTTTCTCATACTTTCTTTGTTTTGGACAACCTTGGTAGTTTTGAGTGCTGGTGAGGTATTTTGCAGCCTGTCCCTCAACTGTAATTTGTTTCATGTTTTTCTTATGATAAGATTGGGAAGGTGAAATGGCATTTTCACCCCATAATATCAAGAGAATATTCTATCAACATCACTTCTTATTGATGCTGTTAACATTGATCCCTTGGCCAAGGTAGTGTCTGTAGATTTTCTTTACCGTAAAGTTGATTTTCCCCCTTGTCATACTACTCGTGGGCAGCAAATCACTAAGTGCAGCCCATGATCAAAGGCCAGGTTGTGGGGAGGGGAAATAACACTCCTGCCTATTTTTAAAATATAACTGTATTTTTTATTTTGGTGTCCATTCTTGTAAAAAATTTCTGTAACCATTTTAAAGCTAACCATTGTCTTACTTTCATTCATAAGACTGTATTATTTCTGTTTTCTGAGGGGTCCTAATGTTCCTGTGAATTAAATGTGCTTCATTTCCTCCTGTGGTTTGTCATTCCTTTATTGTCCAAAGAAGTTTGTTTCATGATCATCCTGTACATGTCCAGGTTTTTGTTTTGGTTTAGTTTGGCTTTTTGCTCATGGTGGACCCCTAAGTGTTTCAGTGGCCCTGGCCCAATATTTATATTAATTTCTTCATTCTGAGTTCCCTCTATGGATACTCAAAGCCAGACATCACGTCTGAGAGCTTTGATTTCTCCCAGACGGCTTTTCCTGTCCATTTGAGAATCGGGCCAGGTGGCACATTTCCTGCTGCTTCCCAGTGCCAGCAGATGAAGTTTCACTCATACCCACCTCACCCATGTAGCCCCTCTGAGGTTATGGGCTATACACTGAAGAAAGAAGCCCCAGTCCTGCCCAGCTCAGATTGAGGCAGCATCCCTGTGTAACCACAGGCCAGGTGTTGTGTGGAGTCTTCTCTGCTTTCCACAGAGTTTTTGGCTCTTCTCTTAATTTCTGAAACCTGCAGATTTTCCTATCTTTCAAATGCAGCCATGTTTTAAAGGATTCTTCCTATTTTACCCAGTATTTTTATGTGTTTGGAGCTAATCTACCATTTTACCAAAGTCTCCTTTAATTCTTTCAGTAACACAGCATTTCTTATATTGATATGGCATATTCATTAAAGGCAAGGGAAATTTTGATCAAGGAATGCTATTCACACTCAGGGTTGCTGCCAGTCTTCTGAATAGTCATGTTTATAATTTAAAAAATCTCTGTAGTATTTCTTCAGAGTAAATGTAACCTTAACTTTCGAAATTAATTATTGAATATTTTTTGAAGATCTACTATGTGTAAGGAATTTTGCGACGAGTCAATGCTTAAGACATAGTCCTTACTTAAGGAGTTAAACTTTAAACAAGGAGAACTATTTTGAAAAGTTGAATGTTACATGTGACATGAAATAGTTAAGAAAATGCTGCAAGAGGCCATAGAAGGATGAGTCAATTTCCAGCCAGAAAGACCTCAAAAGTACCATGCAGGAAGATGCTGAGTTGAGCTTAACAAACAGGTGTCATTTGGAGATGTGACAATTGCTTGTTGGCAGGTGTCAGATTATACCTGGATTCAAATAGCAAGGAATGAGAACATTAAACTACCTGGAATTGTGGGGAACACACGGGGAACCAGATAAAAGCTACTCAATGCATGGTGCAAGGATGGGTTGTCAGTTTGTTCAAAGAGTGAAGTGTTTAAAGTGATTTCTATCAATGGAATGTGAACGTTTTGGAGAAAGGCAAATGTTAAAGAAAAAGTAGATTTGATTAGAGAAAACTTTTCAACAATTAAAACAATAAATCAAAAATGAGTACACAAACCCAGTTGTCAACAGTGGCACCCAGCCCAGGTCCTCACCCTTGGCAAAGAGTTCCCATAAATGGAACCCAGTGGAGGGGCTGCTCCCTGCTGAGAGGGAGCTGACCTGCCCACCAGAAGCTTCTCTCCACAGAGAGCAGGAAAGAAAGAAGGTCAGGAAGCAAGAGCCTGGGTGCCTGTCATTTCACTTCCACTGCATAGTCTCTAGGGAGAAAGCACTGTAGTGCACTAAACCAAACATTTAAAAACACAGTAACTTACTAATAACAATAACTAATATTCATAAACATGTATGTGGGCCTCCTCATCTTCAAAGCACTTTATGAACATTAGCTAATCAATTAACAATAGCTTCTCTCCGATACTAATCTTTAGTCTGAACACAGACCTCTGGGGACATCAGTGGGGATGCTGGCCTATGCCTGAGGTGCCTGTGGTCATCAGAGGCAGGGCCTGGGCCTCCTGGCATCCAGGTAGCACACTGTCCAATTCCAATAGCTCTGCTTCCTATGGAAAATCTCAGAAAAATATCTGTGTATTTTTTTCCTCTCTTCTTTGTTTTTTAAAAAATGTTCTCTTATGACTTCTGGGTAGAGAAACCCAGACTCATTTTCCCTCTGGGGCTCTATTTGTTCTTTCTTTGTTATTGTTTCTGATATAAGCAAATAAACCAAGAAGGCTCCAATGTATTTCTTTGTGACTCCTTTTATTTACTCCTGAAGGAGAGGCTTAATTAGATTGCAGAATTTCCTCTAGGACTCCGTGTCCCTGGGGCATCAACCAGAAGCTGCACAGACCACCATGTCTGAGGAGGGACTCAATCCCCGAGAGGGACCTCGAATTGACCAGGAGCAACAAGAGGCCTTTGGATGTGTCTACTTGAGGATACAGAATGTACATGGATCCCCTGGCCCCAGGTGCATCTGGAGTGCATGGGGACATGAATCTCCCCTGGTCCCTTTGGGATTCCCTGGGTTTCACAGTGCCTGGTGCAGAGTGCTGCTCAGGAACATTTGGATTTCCCTGGGTGCTTGAGAATGTTTGCATTTATTTTGCAATGATCTTAGAGCAGAGTGCTGAAATAAGATCCTCAAAAAAAATCTCACCACTCTGCTCAGTCCCTTTAAGGCTTTAGAAGCTGCCTTCTGGTGAGTCACAGTGAAGCTGCTGTGGCAATTCCTGCCCTGCCCCTTGATAGGATTCTAGTTCTGGTGGACACCGTGGTCTGTCATACAGGGAAGGGAATGGAGCCCTGAGCTGTGCAGACACACCTGGCCTGATGCTTAAGGCTGATCACATACTGAGCATTGCCGTGACAAAGCTGTGTCCCCACTCCATCCCTACCAATCTCCCATCAGTTAGTAAGTGGTCGTGTTAGACAAGGCCTTTGGGCATTTTTCCAATGCAAAGCCCCTTAGCATTAAAATTGCAGGATATTCTCTGGCTTCTCTACAAGCCTTTATCCAACCCATTTGAAGACCTACCTTGAATCGTGGCAGATTATCCAGATAGATGTAGCTTTGATCTTTTATCTCTACAAGGTATCAGGAACAACTGTGCCATTTAGCATAAACTTTTTCTATTTTAAGTAGATCTCATGGAAATATACTAAATGAATGAAATGAAATAATTTTATTTATTTACAATTTAAGAGTAGAAATGCTTTTTTTTTTTTTTGAGATGGAGTCTCACTCTGTTGCCCAGGTTGAGGTACAGTGGCTCACTGTAGCCCTGACGTCCTAGGACGTAGGTAATCCTTCCACCTCAGCCTCCAGAGTAGCTGGGACCACAGGTGCATGTCAC
The DNA here is from genome assembly GCA_963573925.1 of Callimico goeldii. Taxonomy (NCBI): domain Eukaryota; kingdom Metazoa; phylum Chordata; class Mammalia; order Primates; family Cebidae; genus Callimico; species Callimico goeldii. The sequence continues at coordinate 14,620 of CAUYOR010103757.1, forward strand.
CATACCCTGCTAATTGTTATATCTTTGTAGAGACAGGGTTTCACCATGTTGCCCAGTCTAGTCTTGAACTTCTGAGCTCGAACAATCTGCCCACCTTGGCTTCCCAAAGTGCTGGGATTACACGCATGAGCCACCATGCCAAGCCTGCATTTTATTATTGTTCTAACGCTGATATTTTTACCGTCTAATATAAGCAATCTTGTCTTCTAGTTTAATTTACATTTCAGAGGAAAAGGTGCCTGAAGAATTAAATAGATGCAATCCTCAAATTTGAAAGATAAGCATTTTAGAGATTTGAAACATGAATTGGTGATTCGAATCTAATTCCCAATCTTTTCCCTCAAGAGGAATGGAGATGTCGCTGACAATCCTCTGCCCATTAGAGGCAGCAGGCCAGAGAGGAGGAGCTTGGGGTGCTTCCTCCCCCAGCCCACCCAGACACTCTGTGTGTATGTGGGTTTTTTTTTTAACTATCTTTTCTGATTTGTGTATCATAAATACATTAGTTACTGAGATACTGATCATTTCTTTGGAAGGAAATGCACATCTCATAATGGAAACGGTCTAGCATAAAACCAAAGGTCAAAATCATTGTGACTGATTGTTTCAGAATAAAGTGCAAGTCCCTTAAAGAGAAATGGAAGTTGACAGGAGGAATAAGAGAACACGAGGCATCTTGGGGCCCATTTGCTCGTCTTCTACACTGACACGGTCTTGCAGTTATGCCTGCCACTTTGTAAGGTGCACTCACTGCTCATCACCAGGGAAAGCCACCACGGAAGGCAAGCATTTGCAGGTCCATGTTCCATTTGGAATAAGTCCCACGTAGAGGCAGGTTGCAGGGCCTGGATCCGTTACACCTGGACCACCCAGGAAAACTGAAGGCATGGAGTTGTATGCAAATGTTTCACTTCATTCTGCTTTTATTTACATTGGCTTAAATGCAGAAAGAAGAGGCATGAAATCCAACTGAACTTGCATGATGTTTCAAGAAGAAAAATTATTGTTTCCAGGAACACAGAATAAACCCTTATTTGGTTTCTTTTGTTTTTTTCTAATAAAATCATGTAAAAATCTTCCAGAACAGACTGAAAAAATACAGACTGAATATAAAAACCTTCAAAAGTTAAGGAACACAAATATTTGTGCCCTTTGAATGAATATTTTAATTACATTTCTTTTTAATATGTTTCCATAGGAAACTCCACATGTATTCAGAAATATACTTTAGTTTAGCTATGCAGAACATGAGCCAAAAATTCTATTGTCTAGTTTTCCAGATGGTTTGCCATTTACATCAACCCTATAATGTTAGTAATTTACACACACACATACACACACACACACACACACCATGTAAATATATATCTGGATGTAATATATATACATCTATACACACACAAATATATGTAAACATTTATAATACATATCTGCAGATTCATATATATGTATATGTTTGTAATATTTCCATGTCAATTTCAACTTTTATATAAAATTATATATTTGTCTTATCTCCTAATTCTATTTTAGGTATTTGAATATAGAGAAAGATGCTTCAAATGCTTGTCATTTTTCATGGTGCCTAGAATAATGATCTCCTAATTTTGCAGTTACCAATTTGAGACTCACTCCATAACTCTAAAATAGTAGTTGGCTAATAGGTTTATGAGACACTTAAAATGGCAGTTGGTTAGTAGATTAATGATATTAAAAAAAATACAAGGATGAAAATGAGTAAGACTGTATCAAAAATGTTAGATGTGCTAATTTGATTTTATCTGAAAAAGACGAGAATCATTGAGGGATGGAAGAGAAGTGAAGCTCTACAGTGCGCTCAGCAAGTTATATCCCACAGACCAAGTAGTTTTCAGCCAGTGACGCCAGCCACCCTCATCCGTTAGCCACAGAGCAGGAAAAGGGAATCAGATAAAACTTTCTACTTCACTAAGACCAGTCAAATGTACAAAGGAACCAGCCTCCCAGAAATGTGTTTTGGAGATTGATGCACAAAAGAATAAATACCCAATTTTCAATTAAGACCAATGAGACTCACAGATTTTCTATTTTTGAGAGCCATAGAAAAATGAAAACGCCCAACTTAAATTGGAAAGTGGACATTTTTTGCCCAAGTAACATCTGGGTGTAATGAGAAAGTTGTTCCATAATGGACATGTTCAATTCTTAATATGGATAAATGTTCGCATTTATTTTAACATTAGAAACTATATTAGTTTAGTTTAGGGGCTTCAGGATTTAAAATCATATTTTCTTGGCAGTCCCTTAGTGCTCATATTCATGGAATACTTATGGTGCTCTGGTCTTGGTGGAGTACAGCTCTACAAAAGTGAGTGAGAGAATAGAAGTGATGCCACTGTGTGGAAGTCTTGAAGTGGAGAGTTCAGAGATGGAAAATTATCAAGGACAATGAATCCAGGGTGTGACCATGGGGGTTTGCAGCAGAGAAAGGGGGAAGCAAGGGTAATGAGGGATGAGAGAGTTTAAAAAACTAAGAAACCCAGATATTACCAGGACTATCTATCTACATCGATGTTGAGATTACTCAGAATAGTGACTAAAGTAGGGCTGTAGAAGAAAGACCCCAAATTATCACTGACCACTGAAACAAAGCCATGAGGGACTGAGTGGTAGAGAGGTGTTTTGGGCTGCAAACAACCAAAGCTATGAATTCGTCAAAGAATGAATATATATGGCCAATAAATGGTCGATAAAGATAAGTGGCCAGGAAATGAATATGAATGACTCTTTTGGTAATCAATAATACATAAGATATTTAAAAAATTGATAATATATAGTGTTGACAATTGCTGTAATTTGAATGTGTCTCCCAAAAAGCATGTGTTGGAACTTAATCCAGAATGTGACAGTGGCAGAAGGTGGGACCTAAAGGGAGGTGTTTAGGTTATGAGGGCTCCACCTTCATGGATGTATGAGTACTGATTTTAAAAGGCTTTGAGGTTGTGAGCGTTACCACTCTCACAAGTGCTTGCTGCCTCGCCCTGCCACCTTCTGACACAGCAAAAAGGCTCTCACAAAATGCAGCCACTTGATCTTGGACTTCCCAACCTCCAGAATAAAACATAAGTTTATTTCCTTTATAAATTACTCAGTCTCAGGTGCTCTGTTACACAGCAGAAACCAGACTAAGTGCAAGAAAATTCAGCATTCCTAAACCCTTCTGGTGGGATTATAAATTGACACAATTTTTACTAGAACGCAATTTGGAAAAATATTTTAAAAATTTTAAAAATTGATTTGACATAACTATTCTACCTGTCTGAGTAATATTATTGAAAAAATCATATACGTGATTACACAAGAAAAGAGTAAACATTACTCTTTGTGTCTTGTTAAGTGGGAGGGAAACATGATCACATAACATACATTTTGTAAGAAAATACATGTTTTCTTGAAGAAAAAATGAAATATAATGTTAGATAAATGTGAAATCTTTCATCATAAGATTTTGGGTGAATTTTGTTTGCTTTCTTTAACTTGTATTTACTTAGAAAAACTGTTTGTGTTAAGTATTATTTCTATTGTATAGACAAGACAACATAGGCCAAGAGATAACTAATATTCCAAGAAAAAAACGGCTAATAACTTGTGAAGGTGTGCTTTAAACACACAAAAATTTATTTTCCCCAAAGAGAAACAAGGTTTATGTTCACATATCATATATTATGTCAAGTGACAAGAACCGAGTATCAGAAATACCCCTCCAAAAAAGACAAAAGATGTGACAGTTAAAATATTAGACCACCATTAATTATAGTCATTAATTTGAAGAAAAGAAGTCTAGGTGCCTCTTTCAGGGAAGCACTGTAAATAAATAAGGTGTTTCTTACTTTGGTGATACGGGGAGTTGTAGAAGAGCTGACAAACGGGATAATTGTCATGCAAATTTAGCAAACTGAGTAGCACATCTGTAAGCCAAGCGATATTTAAAATTGTTGATAGTTTATTCTCGAGATAGCCATTGTGGGGTATGATGCTGGAGTCGTAGACCTGGGTAAGAAGAAAGGTTTCCCTTGGGTTGTGGTCTTTCCTGTGGACTCACCACCACCCTTTGTTAACGTTCTTTCTGACTCCCACGTGCCTGTTGCCAATTATGTTGTGTTGCTAACTTCTTATTTACCTTAAAGTAAGGGAATCTCTAATTTAAAGCGTTTGTGAATGACTGCCCTCAGCACTTCCACCATATAGACTTAGATACCTAGAGCTAGCTCCTCTCAAGGCTAGGCCAGGGCAGCCTGCAGGGCAGGCTTCATTACCTCCTTTCATCCAAAGTGTTGGCCTTCTCGTCTCATTGTGCCCTTTAGTTGCATTGCTATGTTGCTGTCTCTGAGAATTTGAAAACCATCTAGCTTATCTGATAAAACTAATCATTTCAAATGTATTATTGGGAAAGTCTGGAGGCAGGAATTAGCAAACCATGGTCAGTAGGCCAAATGCAGCCCACTTACTTTCAATTGCTTGTTTTGTGCTATAAATATAGCAACATTGAATAGCTGGCCCACAGAGCTAAATATATTTATTCTCTGATGCTCTGCAGAAAAAGTTTGCTAGCACCAGTTCTAGAGAACTATTCTAAGGCAGCATTAGAGAACTTAAAATATGTAAGTTCCTCCTCTTTCCCAAACTAGAGTATACTCTGGATGATGATGCTGCTGCTGATGATGATGATTTTTGAGAGAGCCTCACTCTGTCGCCCAGGCTGGAGTGCAGTGATGCTATCTCTGCTCACTGCAACCTGTGCCTCCTGGGTTCAAGTGATTCTCCTGCCTCAGCCTCCCAAGTAGCTGGGACTACAGGCATGCATCACCACTCCTGGCCAATTTTTGTATTTTTAGAAGAGATGGGGTTTCATCATGTTGGCCAGGCTGGTCTTGAACTCCTGACCTCAGGTGATCCTCCTGACTCAGCCTCCCAAAATGCTGGGGTTACAGGAGTGAGCCACTGCACCTAGCCTATTATTTTTATAATGATTATAAGAATGTCTAGTCATCTAATCCATTCCAAGTGAAATCATGTGACTGCTTTTATTATATAATTATCTTAATTATATTTTTATTTGCTTAAAAATAATCAGTGGGAATGTACTACCTTTCTTATAAAATCATATTACACCTGGAATTCAGGGTTTATTCCATGTGCCTGTTACTTAAATTTTCAGTCATAACTTCCACTATTCAAACCAACCTCTGCTGCACACAGCTGCCTCAAGATGACTTCTTTGTCTTATGTTTGGTCCTTGTAGTATTTTAAATCTGCAAAGTTTTCAGCATTTCTCTTTTCAAAAGGTGCAGCCTAATTCCCCTCTGGACTCGTCAAATCACTTCCACTGAGTAGAATGTGGTATAAGTAATGCCATGTGACTTTCCAGACTCTGCCATAAAAGGGACACTCCAGGCTATGCCATTAAAAGGGCATTTCCAATCACTCACTCTGCAGAAGCCAGATGCCATGTCAGGAGGACACTCAAGCAGCCCTGAGGTGGATCTGGCAGCTCCCGGTAGCAACCAGCACAACCTTGGCAGCTGTGTAGTGAGCTGGCTTGGAAGAGAATTGTCTTCCTCAGTGAAGACTTCTGGCACACATACGTGACTAAAATCTTGACTATACCTCATTAAAGACCCTGGGCCAGAGAACCACCCAGATCCCAAATTCCTGACCAAAGAAATCACAAGAAATAATTTTAGACTACTAAGTTTGGGGGCAATTTGTTATGCACCAATAGATATGCCCACTTCACGCCACTACCACCTTCATCGCTTCTACCCTTTCCACCCTAACTGGCCTTCCTTGAAGTTGAACAGCTTTGACAAAGCTACTTAAGCTCTTTTGCCTTAGGTTTCTCAAAGAAGCATAATAAACTTATCTCTAGGACTGATGAAAGGATTGCATTAAAAAATACAGGGATAATCACAGTCCCTGATAGGTGGTAAGGCTTATTAAGTGTGGCGAGTTTGAGATTTTAGGACTAACATTGCCGTCACAGCTGTGAGGGCTTTCTCCTCTGTAAAGATGCTCGTGGCTTTCTTGTGGTCCTTCTCATTCGGTGACTTATGATTTGGTGACTGCACACCTGTTTCTCCCTCTTGCTGGACTATGAACTTCTATCAGGTGGAGACACTGTCATATGCATTTTCATCCCAAATAGGTCTCACCTCAGATTAGCACACTCCACTAACATTTGTAGTAAGCAAATGATTCTAAGCAATATGAAATGTTTAAGCAATTCTGTATTGATGCAAAGATCTTTGAGGATGAATGGGATGCCCCAAATGACAACACATTCATAGCCCACTCCCCATGTCCTAGGCAAGCCCAGCAGTTCAGATCCCCTAAAAATCTGCTCCAGTGATTGAGGTCTAGTGTGGATTATAGACAGTGTCTCCAACTTGAAGATAGGTGTGATAAAGTATAAATTTCAAAAATTTTTTTTCTTCCTGTTTCTTACTGTTTTGAAATTTCTAGACAAAAGAATCAGCGTGTCTTCGTCATTTTCCAGAAATGGTTGGGAGTTGATGGAGGATATTTCTTTTGCTCGAAGGTGTGGGTCTCTGCACTTAGCAGCCTTGCATTTACATTCTCAAACACAAACCTTACAAGGCGCTAATCTTAGGCAGGCAGAATCAACATTCGAATGGTAGTTATTTAGTAAGAAAATGGATCCATTTGTCCTATGCTCCATGAAGATGAACTGAGGTCAATCCGCTTTGCCTATTAAGATTTTGAAGATACCTGATTGGATTACTTTTCACAGTAAAAGGTTGCTTTCCACTGAGTATAGAAAAGTTTTAAAAAATAAAAATTAAAAACAAAAATCGTGAAGACTAAGCTCTAATGTTAAACCTTAGGGAAAACAAACTTTTAATATAACTGCAATTTGCCAAAACTCAGCAAATGGCCTGTGCGAAGAACTCACATACTATTAGCCTTTAGAAAAGTGGTGCCGTTGTTGAAGGAAAATTACTGTTAGCTAAAACCATAGTGGGTGATTCCATATGGCATTCCAACCTTTTCAAACAAGTCACACCAGAGTTTTTGAAGGGACCTCTCAGAAATGTTTGAACCAGAGCAACTCCATCTTGAATAGGAGCTGGGTAAAATAGGGTTGAAACCTAATGGGCTGCATTCCCAGACGGTTAAGACACTCTAAGTCGCAGGGTAAGCTAGGAAGTCAGCCCAAGATACAGGTCTTAAAGACCTTGCTGATAAAACAGTTTGCAGTAAAGCAGCTGCCTAAAACCTGCCAAAACCAAGATGGCGATTGGAGTGTCCTCTGGTCGACCTCACTGCTACACATTTATAAATGCCATGGCGACGTCAGGAAGTTACCCTACATGGTCTAAAAAGCGGAGGCATGAATAGTCTACCCCCTGTTTAGCATATCATCAAGAAATAACCGTAAAAATGGGCAGCCAGCAGCCCTTGGGACCGCTCTATGGTGTAAGCCATTCTTTTATTCCTTTACTTTGTTAATAAACTGCTTTCACTTTACTCTTTGGACTCAGCCTGAGTTCTTTCTTGCTCAAGATCCAAGAACCCTCCCTTGGGGTCTTGGTCTGACCCCTTTCCAGTAACAGACCCACTTGACATTTTCATGAGAGTCAGTGTGGTCCACCACAGATTAATCACAATGCTCTCATGAATCTTTGCTAAGATTTTCTAATAGAGACCTTCAATCAGTGTATTCATCCATAAGGAGTTTGTAAAGAGGCTTAGTGATGCGTACAGTCCAACAAGGCAGAGGAGATCATCATTTTTTTTTCTCTCAAATAATCCCTGGCCCACGGCTAAGAATATGGGGACACTGGGAATATGCTGCTCAGGCTTAACTATGGTATTGAGAAAGGACATTGCCATCCAAGCTTGTGTAGCAGTTCGGCTTGTGCTGTGTGTCCCCTGGATATTCATCTCATTCCAGAGTTATGCAGGATGTTTAGTGGCAGATTTCATCATGCTATGGTCCTCTCTTCATATTTGCAAGGTGCATTTACTTGGGTAGCAATTATGGGATAGAAGCGAAGGAAAAATAGATAGCTATTAGGTTTTCAGATAGGCTGGTTTCAATCAATGCATTGGAGCTGAGGGTTATGAACTTAATCATGTGTGGATAAACTGGGAGTCATTTTAAGTGCAATAGAAGAATAGATGTAAGGCTTTGATAGCTGACACCCAGAGCTGGCCTTGCTGCTCCAGTCTGAGTTGATTGCTACCCTCTGTGTTCCATAAAAGAAAAGAATCTAAAAGGGAGAATGTTATGATAAAGTGAGAAATTTGTTTGAATATGAGAAGACATGATTCACTGAAGGTAAAGTAACAGGATTTGGCGATATCCTGGAGAAAACAAAAATAATTCTTGGGATGTTTTTGGAAATTTATAGGGAAGATATTACAGAAGAGAAATTAGTAGCAGCAGCAACATACTCAACAAGATTTTCTCCTTTAAAAGGTGGCCTGTCCTCACGTTGTTGGAAATGGACATGGAGGAAAGGCCAGGGTTTTATCTGGTTGCATATTACTGAAGTCCTGCCCACAGTGACTCATGGGTAACTATCTTCCATCTCACATATCAAGAAGTCTGGGATAGACACACCTGGGGCAGCGCAGCGGCACCATCCTGGAGGAGGTGCTCCTGTGACTTCCCATGCAGGACCTGGGGCAAGTTGCTGTTTGTCATCCCTATCACTGTGACAAGGTCACGCAGTGACTGCTCCCCCTCCTGATCGCATTTCTCCCTTCCAGGGAGAATAGAGAAAAAGGAGGAGGGCATCTTTATCAAGAAAGCCAAAGCTTTTCAGAAAACTGTGGGATTTGGCTGATCCATCACCTCTTGCTGGACTGTGTCACATAGCAGCAGCTGCTGTCTACAAAGGAGAAAAATCTGGAAACGATGAATGCTTTCTGTGCACACATTACCATATAAAATGAGCTGGCAGCTCTGTTAGTTGGAAGAAGGTAGAATGGGTGTAAAGAAACTGTGATGTCTGCCACGCCCACACATAGGGATTTCTCATAGGAAGCCCATGAGGTGTCAGTCTGGACCAGAGAGAGGTGAACTGAAGACCTCCACAGGTCATCTGACCCTGAGCACCTGTGGTTCCTCAAGTCCCTGCACCAATACCATCATGGATTGGTACCACCTTTGGGCTCCAGAGGTAAGATGTGAAACCGACGTCTGTGTTCATACCATAAGACATCATGAATGGGCATTGTAAAGGTTGTGTTATGCACATCAACAAGTAAATACACCCTGATTTTAATATTTTATTTTGCTTTTTGATTTCAACAAGTTGTGTATTAAATATTATAAATAAAAATATCAATCTGTACTCCTCCCTCAGGAAGGTGGAGTATAACTCTCCATGGTTATGGGCCATGCATACTGATTTCCTTCCAAAATACAGTATGGAAGGGGGAATTCTCCAGTAGAGAAGCTGGATACCCTCCATTTTAGTCAGGGGATGAGGTCAACATCATCCGTGGTAAGTCATGTGGACCACAGATACCCCTCCCAGGATGTGATAAAAATGACATCTCTGTGGCCTTCTCAAACATCCATAACCTTTGTCTGACCATGAGGGAAAAATCGTACAAACTGAAACTGAGAGACATTCTCCGAAAGACCTGACTAATACTCCTGAAATACATCAAACTCACCCAAAACAATGGAAATTTGAGAACTGTCATAGCCAAGAGGGGTCTAAGGAGCCTTGACAGTGACATGTAATGTGGTGTCCTGAATGGCATCCTGGAATAGAAAGCAGACAGTAGGGAAATACTAAAGACATCTGAACAAACTCCCAAGTTTGTGGCAATGACAGATCAGTGTTGACTCGTGGACTGTGACACATGTCCAGTGCTAACGTGAAATATTTCCAATGGAGGAGGCTGGGCGTGGTGCACATGAGAACTCCCTGTACTAGCTTCACAGTCTTTCTGTAAATCTAAAACGGTTATAAAATTAAAAGTTTATTTAAAAAATATCAACCTTTGTGTATATCTCCACTGAAATACATGAATTTGACTTTTTCATTAAGCCTGAAGTTGACTGAGGATGGCTACTGCTTCTCATCCTAACACCTTCCCCACCAGGCTGGAGGAGCCAGCCTCCCTGCAGAGACCCGGCTTTGTTCCAGTAGAGGCTGGCATGTGGGCACAGTGTCCAGAGCCCTCTCCTCTACATAGCCAGCCACTTCGATGTATGTACATATGTGGATGCTGGTACTCTTCATATCTGATTAAACAGACACACCCCCCCACACACACACACAGTTGAAGAAAAAGATTTAACAAAACAACAAAAAAACCCAGACGCCCATAGTTATCTCAACTTTTTATGGTATTTTGGAGTTCACTGAATATGTAGCAGAAGAAAAGCAGGCTTATGGGTCTGTGTTTTCGTTTTCCTGGTGCCAGTGAGATAAGCACCATAAGCCACATAAGCACATGATATAAGGAAGTTTTTCTTTCAAATTGTAACCAATACCCATAGGGAAAACAACTGAGGTCCCAGTTACTCCTGGTTTTTTTTTTAAATTCAGTTATTTCCTTTCCTTTATTCAGAAAGTAAGATTACCTGTGGAAAGGGCATAGTTGCAGCCTCCTGTAAATACTGGGACCCCTGTGGCCTTGAGCAAATCACTCAACCTCTCTGAGCCCTTGTTCTCAATCTGTAGCCCCACCAGGAAAGTTTACTATCCTCACACGAGGTTTTCAAAACCTGATAATATATGGATTGATACCTGTGAAATCAGAAGTCCTCCGAGACTGACACAATGAGAAAATAACTTAGGCTTTACTATTATGAAGAGAGTTCACAACACAATGCATGTAAATTGAACGTATAAATGTCTGTCTACACATATACTTTTGCATTTATGGAAGTTTATAAAACCCAAGAAATATTCATTGATTTTTGTCTTATTGTGAAGTAAGAAGTAAGCAATAAAATGCACCTTGTTCATAAGACGCTAAAGATACTCCCCTTACCAGTAAAAACATGCCTAACTAGTTACAGCCATTGCTATGATGCTGGAAATTTGCATATCAACACAGTTCCTGAAGTTCGTCTGCGATGATCATCACGTTATATGGCACTTTCTGTGGGAATATTCATCCTGATGGACACAGTCTTGGTTTTCTGCTTTTACCTGGCCTCCTAGTGTTTCCTGACTGATGGCAGTGTGGCACACGTAAAAGAATAGGCCATGTGATGGCCAAAGTCACCTAACTTCTCTAAGCCTCAGTTTCCTTCTCTGTAAAATGAGCAACTGCTTGATGGTGTTTAAGCAGTGTCTGAAATCATGTCAACTGTGTCATTCCATAGGCCCTCAAAATATGAGCTCTGGTCTGGGCACGGTGGCTCATGCCTGCAATGCCAGTACTTTGGGAGGCCGAGGCGGGTGGATCATGAGGTCAGGAGATCCTGGCTAACACAGTGAAACTGTCACTACTAAAAATAAAAATAACTAGTTGAGTGTGGTGCTGGGCATCTGGAATCCCAGCTACTCAGGAGGCTGAGGCAAGAGAATCGCTTGAATCTGGGAGGCAGAGGTTGCAGTGAGCTGAGATCATGCCTCTGTACTCCAGCCTGGGTGACAGAGCACAACTCCATCTAAAAAAAAAAAAAAAAAAAAAAAAATCAGCTCTCTTTGCTCTTCAGTGGTGATTTTAAAATTTCTAAATGCATTTGGTGCATTTTACCTAATGGATGAGTGTATAAATTAAACTTTGTGTTAATAAATATTGTACAAGAAAGACATTAAATGTGGCTTTAAGAGCAATTTCTTCACTCTCAGAAGACTGAGATGAAGACATAAGGCCCTCGATATATTTATGTAATCTCCTCCCGTGCACGCCTTTAGCCACGTGGGCGTTCAGCAACTCTCAGGACTCTTCCCATTCTCGGAATTGTACAGCAGCTCAGACAAGCAGCCATGTCAGTCACTGTTCTAAGGTACAGCTTAGGATGTGGCATGCACAGATAAGAGAGCGCTCAGACCTCCTGGCTCGGCACCCCCAATCTGAGCTTTTTTTTGTAAAACAGTCAAAATTAAGGTAAAATAATTCTCCAGAACTACAGAAAGTTTTCCTGAAGGAGAGACAGGATTGTATGAAATTTATTGTGGAAAGAATTCACTTACTTTTAAAAAATGTTCTTGATCTTTTATAATCATGTGTCTTAATTATAAAAGGATTTTTTTCACAAATGCACAAAATTTGCATCTTTTTATTATGTGTGTACTTTATTTTATTTATGTATTTATTTCTTTATCTTGAGAGACAGTCATGCTCTGTCCCGCAGGCTGAGTGCAGTAGGCAGTCATGGTTCACTGTAGCCTCTACCTCCCAGTCTCAAGCGATTCTCCCACTTCAGCCTCCCAAGTAATGGGGACCACAACACATTCCACTACACCCAGCTAATTTTTGTATTTTTTGTAGAGATGGGGTTTTGCCATGTTGCCCAGGCTCATCTCAAACTCCTGGGCTCAAGCCATCTTCCCATCTCAGCCTCCCAAAGCATTAGGATTGGGAGGCACAGGCCACTGCACCCACCCAGGCTTATGTGTGCATTTTAATGTTCATATAATTTAGAAAAATGAGAAAGACCCTTCTTTTTATAGCTTTTCCCGAATCAGCACACATATGAAAATAAAACCTGGTCTGCTTAATGAACGTAAAGGTATTTTAAAAACATGCATACACTTGGGCTTGCTCTGATCGTTTCACTGTTGATTCCTGTTGATCTGATTTTATAGTGATTTATTTAGATTTCCTCCAAGAGACTCAAATATCAAATGTCCAGCAAATTGCACTTAGATGGAACTAGATAATTCTGATGTATTTTAAACAGTTGTTAAATTATCTGCATTGGCTTATCTCATCTTTGAAATTTGCTGATCCTGCTTCTGAATACTGATCATGATTCTGCCTTTTTATTTATACTGTTTAATCTTAGATCTGCACATTAGTTATGTCTATGCAGTGAAACATAACTTATTCTAAGCTTCATTGTGTTTTTTTTACCAATGGGAAAAGGAACTGACTTCTCACATAGCTGATACACAGCCTACAGCCTCCAAGCACTGGGAAAATGTATTTCATACAACTGCAGATATAGCGGATACTTATCACATTGTGTGAGAAGCACTCTTCCTAAATGGAAGACAGCTGTATTCACAATAGGTAAATGTGGGTAAAAATGTGCACATGCTATCAACGTATGTACTTATTGGACAAAGAAGACAAAATACTACATATTAAGTGTGAAATCCCTACCTCACATCCTTCTAACTTGAACATATAGTGTCTACAAGGATATTTATTACCTATTATAATAGAGAGCTTATTTAGATACGGTTAAGAGTAGTAATGAATAAAAGTGATCATATTCCACAGGATAAAATATCAACTTGATTGTCCAGAATCTGTTAAGAGAAGACTTCCATAGCTTAATATAGTTGCTAGGGTTTCTTGTCTTTTCTGAACAATCTTGTAGTTTTCTGAAAGAAGGTGCTTTCCTTCTCTATATTATAAAGATGTGCTTTCTGTAAACAGAAGCATAGAATTAACCTTACGGAACTTATAACAGGTGGTGCAATAAGAATGTGTCAGCCTCGGCCGGGCGCGGTGGCTCAAGCCTGTAATCCCAGCACTTTGGGAGGCCAAGACGGGTGGATCACGAGGTCGAGAGATCAAGACCATCCTGGTCAACATGGTGAAACCCCGTCTCTACTAAAAATACAAAAAATTAGCTTGGCATGGTGGCGCGTGCCTGTAATCCCAGCTACTTGGGAGGCTGAGGCAGGAGAATTGCCTGAACCCAGGAGGCTGAGGTTGTGGTGAGCCGAGATCGCGCCATTGCACTCCAGCCTGGGTAACAAGAGAGAAACTCCGTCTCAAAAAAAAAAAAAAAAAAAAAAAGAATGTGTCAGCCTCCCAATACAACAGCAACTACACAGTCTAAGAGCCTGCTATCTTCTAATGCACATGAAAGGTCACAGTGGTAGAATATGCCTATTGAGAAAACTTTAGGAACACTAGTTTAATAAATACATAGCACTAGTTTTTTTCTCTTAGACCAAAAAATCCTTTTTATTGGTCTGAGGACATACTAGTTTGCATCTAGATCTATACATTATTCATATTTGGATGGCATAACATTCAAGATGTGGTAAGTGAACCTAACTTAAAGCTAACATTTTGACACGAACGTTTTCTATTTGTTTTTTCGTGTGTATGTGTGTGCACGTGTGTGTATACATATAACATAAACAACTTTTTCTCTATTTGTCATCCTTCTCAACCACCTGAAATGAATATTTTAAAATATTTAAATTGTAATCATAACAGCTCTCACCCACCCCACACGAATAACACCAACAAATGAATAAATGAAGAAACACAACTAGTGTGTATATTGAACACGTCATTTAAAAGAGTTCCTGTTCCGTTTGGATTCACCGAGGTCATGGCTGATTTTAAAAATACCTCACGACCTTTCATAATATAAATACAAATATTTTTGCTGACAATTTTGTTCAGATAATTCACCACAACCATAAAATAGTGGTACCCAGCAAAAAGAAAGAAAAAAATTCCTCATCACTACCTTAACCAAAATAAATAATTTATGAATAGCTTCTGTGAGTCATTTGCTAAAGTTCAGCATTTTAGGATCCTAAGAGAATTTGTTGTGGGAGATAGTTTTCATTTCTATGTAAGTCAAATTTTCTTAATTTTACCTTTAAAAATTAAAAAAGAAAAATCCTATGTTCAGATATCTAAGCAAACCGGGAAACAAAGCAATTCTCAGAAATGACCTTTAGGGGCAGCTTCAAAGGTTAGAATTTTATAGATTTCTTTCTTTCAGTGTTTAAGCTGTATTGCAATACATTCCAAGACAATTATTTTTTACTGTATTCAAATGGCCATGGCTAAATTTTTGAAGACAAATAAAACTAAGTGATTTAATATCACTGTTCGTGTTCAAGTCCAACAGAATAGAAATTATTTATTCTGAATACCATGCAATTCTTGGTTTGCTGGGATTTTAAAATTTAAATTATTTTCCTTCTTCTAAAGGCACTGACCCTCAAATAGTCATTTGAACAGAGGATAATGAGGGTATTCTTTGCAAATCATAAATCAAATATTTTGCAAGTTGATTCTCATCACCACTGTGATAGCTTCAACATCAGTTTATTTGAAAGTATCTAACAGAGTAAATTATATGGTTGCTGTTCTAGTTCCTCATTATTGCTTTCCTCTTGGCTATGTCTAGTAATTTTTAATTCATATCACTAGACACTAGGTGCATTCTACATTTTGAAAAATGCCTAAATGCATATGGGCTGCGTCTGTGCAACAGTCTCATTTGTAACGATGCTCCAGTCTGGATTAGCATGAATGTGAGGCAGCGTCAACATGGTATTTGTTCCCACTTTGTTGCACACAGCAAAGTTTATTCATTTTGCCATTAATATCTAAGATATCACTCTGTGTTTGTCACAAATGCACACATACATAACCATTCCCATCCATAAATGGGCTAAAGTCCACAAACAATCAGGAAATTGCAAGATTTCTATCTAAGTTAATTAAGTATAATGGTGTATTTATTTAGTGTATTGCAGCTGTCCTCATTAGGAGCTATTGGTTCATGGTGCAATGTTTGTTGAACTTGGCCAAAATGATAAATTGGGATTCTTTCTACTCTCGTGTCTCCAAAGCTATTTGTTTTTCCTTTAAAAGCTCATTACAATGTTTCCTTAATGCGGATGGTAAAATAAATAAGCCTTTAAGTTCAAATGTAAGTGTCGATGTGGAACCCAATAATTTGTTGATTGTTGATGAAAATTAAGCAGTCTATAAACTTTTGGCAAAATGGATGTATAAACTAGCTCTACAAGAATGCCAGGCACACTGTAGAAACTCCACACAAGTGCTCTGAATGGATAAATGCATACAATACATTATCTTCAGTGATGAGACTGATATTTATAATGAAGATGCCATATCTGCAAATGTCACAGCAGACAGCCTTCCATTTAGAAGCATCAACTGGAGAAGCGCTAGATGGACTCTGTTTTGGGAATTCCTTCAACACCTTTATCATTTTCTTGACTCTTCTCAGTAATGGGACATCTTAGCCCTTGAAATATAGGTTTGAGTTTTTGTTTGACATCTGTGTGATCCACTTATCAGCAACACAGCTCAGAAAGGACTTCATGGAAAGTACATGGTCAGTCGAGCTGTGTGCATCTCATAAGAGTGCTAGGTTGTATTAGTCTTGAGGACTTTCCATTTATTGCCTGGTGTTCTGATGGAAAGCGATGACTCTTACAATGTCTTACTTTCTTTCATCATATTATAAACAGCTAGCGGGAAGAAACAGTATCCTTTTCATGTTTAAAATTCCCACAACACTAAACATAATTCTATACACCTAGTATGTGCTCAGTAAATAAGTATGGATTAAATAAAAGAATGATTTAATAAAGGTATGTGGAAGGGATTCTGAGAATATTGATGTTTCCATTTGAGTCTCATCTCTGGAATTGAAGTTCTCTTGCTCGGCAGTTCATTCCTGGTTACTTGATTCTTTGCAAAGCACTATTTTATCTGGCTTCCTCCGAAAGACCAGACAAATGTCAAAACTTTTCTGTTTCTGTTCATCACTCAAAGCACTTGGCACGATCTTCACAGAAACTTTCCTCAGGCTCAAGTTTTCTTTCGGAATGTGAACATCTGTCTCTTGGTCTACCCTGAACTCTTCAACCATCATTCTCACAGTTAATCATGTATTCGAATCAGCCAAACCTCTGACCTTTTCAACATTTTCCTTGGTCCCTACATGATAGGCTGACTGTACCTCACCCAGGATATCTTCTTATCTGCTCTAAAGTCTCTGTGGCAGCCAAAACTTCCCGCCCTTGACATTGCTCCTCTTATCATGCCATTTCTCTCTCTTGTGAGCCTCTTTACCTTCCTGAAAATTATATTTTTTGTTTTAAATAATGAGATGGATTAATAGACTGACTTGAAATTCCACACACTTCTACTCTCCCAAACGCTAGCACCAAACTGACTTTCTATTAATTAGGGTACTGATGCTTCAAAGCCAAAGTTTCCATAACATACTCCAAAGTCACGTCTTCACAAGCTAAACAATGAAAGCCGTGTCATGGCTGACCGTGTCATGCAGGAGTCTCTGTGGACAAACTAGTCCAATTCTCTCACTTTACGGGTCATGCGAACACTCTGTGGTTAAGTGATCTTCCCAAGGTATACGGTCAGGTAGGACAGGATGTAAACGAAGGGGAAGATTGCACGGCGCTTTGCATAAGTCTTTCCTAATCGAGAGAGACTGATCACTGAACTACATCTTAATTGAGAGTGGCCTCTGCCTTTTAGGAGTTTGCAACTTTATACATCACATAATTATAATAAAAAAACCCAAACATACTCATTACTTACCTGATCCTTTTAAGTACACGCTATATGCCATACTCTACCAGATAGTCGGCATTTAAAGAAAAGGGTATGACTGCACTTTCCTTCAAGGAGCTTGAAGTCCAGGTGGTGAGACCAGCATGTAGCAGGTCATCAGAAGCTATTTCAGCAAATGGCTGTAGAGTGGTCGGCATGGAGCTGTGGCGGCAGAAGTGCGCACTTTAAAGCACGCGTTCAGATGATGGTGGGAGACACTTGCCAAACGAGCTGATCCATGGAGAACAGTGTGGATTCGTCAAGCAAAAGCACAGGTACAAGGTGTCTGTGTGAGTGTTCTGAGTGTCTCTGCCAATTTGCGGGTAGACAAACTATCTTAGTTTATACGTGGGCAAGATCCAAAGGCAAGTAGCAGCCCTTTTTGAGGCTCTCCAAGTAGATTTATTATTTTATTTGACTACCAAGGATTAGACCAGGATTAAAAAATGTCAGCTCCATGGAACAAATACACCTTCTTTTGACCACAGGAAAGCACTAGTGTTTGATTCTGTGTTGCAGAGGTTAAAAGGAGAATAAAAATTAATTTAAAAAAATAAAGGAAAAGAGTAAGAAAGCAAGCATCAATCTGATTATATGGATTAGGAAAACCCAATGAGATAAATAGCATTTGGGTGATAGGTGAGGACATTGCTGGTGGAAAACAGAGTGAAGATAAAGACAGAGAGAGAGGCATAAAGTAAGATTGAGGAAGGAGGTCTTTCAGGAAGGAGGCATAGAGCAGGGAACACAATCATTGTCGAGATTCACGATTCTAGTCCTCAGAGACACAAGGCTGCATAAAGAAGCAAAAGCCATTGAAGCAGGAAGATAGTTATTAGGAAACTGACCACTTACAATTTAGTTGTCACTATGTAACTCAATGCTTTATTCATTTCCATTGAGTCAATGGTAACTCACTCAATGATTGACAGAAACTCAGACAATATAATACAAAATAGGACTGAATTGTAAAGAGATATTGCAAAACTTGTAAAATACATGTAACTTCCAAAAATCCATAAAAGTGATATTGGAGAATGGCTTAAATCTTACTCAAAGACATTTGCAAGGAGGATCTCACAGCTAATTGTAAATTTAACCCCAGAGAAACTCCAAAGCAATGATGATATGATAGGCTCCTATAAAAATATCCAAAATTCATGTAAGTAATTAAGAC
The DNA here is from genome assembly GCA_963573925.1 of Callimico goeldii. Lineage (NCBI taxonomy): Eukaryota > Metazoa > Chordata > Mammalia > Primates > Cebidae > Callimico > Callimico goeldii. The sequence goes on from CAUYOR010103757.1 coordinate 33,317, forward strand.
ATATCCTTGGGAAATTATAGACGGCCTAAGATATTTATTCACAAAAATGACCATTGTTTTGATAATACAGCAAAAGTAAACAGGAAGAACAGGGATGTTACAGCATCCTATCATAAACATGGGTCTGAACATTTTTACCCTGAGAAAATCATTTTTAATACATATTTTTATGCTGTTATTTTTTTTAATCAACAGGGAAAATTGCATGTATTCATTATGTATGAAATGAAGTTTCGAAGTATATACACATTGTGCAATAGTTAAATCTAGCTAGCTAACGACTGCTTTACCTCACACGGTTATTCTTTTTGTAGTGAGAACATTTAACATCAGCTTTGTTTACATTTTTCAAGAGCACAATGTTTAGTAAAATAAGCCAGGCACAGAAAGATAAATAGGAATCATTTAAGTTTTAATTCTAACTTAATTTTTGTCACACAAAAGAAAAAAACCCTTTATTTTCATATTTTCTTTCATTTTCCAACTTCTAAGTACATCTCATTTTCAAAAACTATTTCGTATGAAATGCTGCTTTTTTGTTTAGGAGGATTCACTCGAAGTGAATGATGGTACCAGTTATTCAGGTGTCACATGATTCTCCAGGTTATTTGGGATAATTTTAATTTTATTTTAAAAATAAAAGTCATCATCCCTGCTCTCCTGGGAATGCCACACCAGGGGCTTAGACCAAAGTTTAACAAGTAGCAAAGAAATAGAAAAACAATCACAAAGCATGATACAGGCAATAAAAAGAAACGACAGCTTTCTATGGGTGAGAATGAGCATTCTAGTGCTGAGAAGCCAACCCCTCTCTTGGTTGGAGTTCACGGATGGCTACACATTTGCCACACATGATTGAAAGTCCAGATCCCACAGACAGCACTAGACGCCCTCCTAACCCTGACCCCAGCCAGCTTTTAGTCAAATCTTCCTCTCCTCATGTCTCAAAGGCCAAAGGTCAGTCATAAAAGACCATCGGTCAACGTCTCTACAGTTTTACCCTCCCATATTCCTCGTGCTATTGCTCACATTCATCATTTATTCAGCAAAGATATCAAACAAATCATTATGAAATAATACAAAATGACCACCCACTCCAGGCACCGAGGTGGGCGCCAGGGATAGAATTCTAAAACTAAAATCATTGTCCCTGCTCTCATGGCAATGCCACACCAGGGGCTGAGACCAAAGTTTAACAAATAAACTTCTGTTATTTTTAACAAAAGGACAGTCCCCCACAACAAAGAATGATCTGACCCAAAGTGTCCACAGTGCCTAGGTGAAGAATCCTTGGGCCACAGGGTCAGGTCCCAGCCTCTCTCACAATGCCTAAGACCCTCCATGATCCCACCCTCATGTCCCAGCAGGATTCCCACTCTTCCTTCCCCTCTCCCCCTTCCTCCTGAGGATATCAGCCTTTGAGCTCATCCTCTGTGTAGCATCCTATCCTGTATTTCCTACCTGGCATTGCCGTTCAGTCTCTCTCCACCGGGGTAACACCTACTTAGCCTCCAAGATGAACTCACCTGTCGTCTCACCCAGGAAGCCCACCTGAACCCAGGGCTCTGTGAAATGGCCCTTCATGTGTACCTGGCACCTGGACAGAGGTGTCTGCCTCACCACATCAACAACATCTTCTTGCCTGTCTTTGCCTCCCTCAGCTATACTGCCAATGTCTCGTATCCAAAGGGACATAGACGTTTTGTAGTCATGTCTATGTCCCCACTGTTTATAATAGTGTCCGCCACAGTGTTGGAATTAAAATGATACTATTAATCTAATTCAAATTGAGAGGTAGTTTAAAATTTCGGAGGAGGTGGGGTGCAATGCTTATGACTGTAATCACAGCACTTTGGGAGGCCAAGGTGGGCAGATTGCCTGATGTCAGGAGTTCCAGACCAGTCTGGCTAACATGGTGAAACTCCATCTCTACTAAAAATACCAACAAAATTAGCTGGGCATGGTAGCTTGCACCTGTAGTTCCAGCTACACAGGAGGCGGAGGCAGGGGGATTGCTTGAACGAGGGAGGTGGAGGTTGCAGTGAGCTGAGATGGTGCCACTGCACTCCAGCCTAGGTGACACAGTGAGACTCCATCTCAAAAAAAAAAAAAAATTAAAGGAAATTCCCTTATACCCAGATGTGGTCAACAGAGCAGCTCCCATAGATGACAACGCAGTCAGGCCTTGAGCTCTCTGAGCAGTGCCATGTGCTACTACACATGGCAAGGTCTACGAAGGCTCTTGGATAACTTGAAAGCTCTGGACACATGGACCTCTGGGCCTCAGTTTCCCCATCTGTAAAATGGGGATGATAATAGTGCACGTCTTCTATGATCGTGATTTTTAACAAAGATGAATGTGCAAATGCTAGCACATAATGATGGATAAATGATAGCTACGACTCTTACTATTTTCAGCATTGGTGTTAAAGAGTAACTGTGAATGAATGATTCAGGCTTTCCTCAACATAAATAAAAATTTTATGCTTCCTTTTATTATTTTCCTGTGAGAAGGAAGTGATCCTTTTTAACGCATAAATAATTTACATTGAGGGTTACAGAAAGTGCCTGTGGCACATAATGAACACCAAACTACTGTGAGCAGATATGTTTGAAGTCCCTGGCGACAATAGCGTTCATGCTCCTAATGAGTGCCCACCGAGGTGGCAGCCCAGCGTGGAGGGAACGTTGAAGGCTGTTTTTGCCTTCCCAGGCTCTGTCAGAGCAGCACAGATTTCAAAGTCATTTCTTTTGGTGAGAAAAACAGTGTAGTAAGGAAGGGTTCCCTGTAGGTGACTTTTGAACACCACGGACATCATTCTCCCATTCTTTGAAACTTTTAGCAAGTTCCCCAAAACTATCACCCCCTTTCCTCCTCTTGAAACAAAGATTAGGGAACCAATTTTAACCCTTTGCACAACTCTGGCTCCTTGTGAGGGATGTTAACTCTTAGGTCACCTGTGCTTCGCTCCTTCAGGGACCACCGAGGGATTCGTACTGTTTTCCCAGGTGGTTTGGGGATACTGGTTGCTTCTTCTTACATTTTCTGCTTCTTCTGTCTTCAGGGTCCTTCTCACCGAGGGCTGCATGTTCGTTAATGAAAATGACTCCTCCCACCTTTCAATGTGTTGTTTTTCAGATAATGGGGATGAGAAAAAGTTTGTTAGAATTGTGTATAAAACAAAAGTAAATAATCTCGACTTGAATTCCATTAGGGCTGATGGATGCAGTGCAGGAAACTGATATGGAGCTCTCAGGGTATCTATTTCAGTAGCTCAGAGGAGTTTTGTTCATTTATTAATCCAACAAGTATGCAGTGTAGGCATCATATGCTGAATGAATTAATTACCTAGTGAGACTATGTTCTAGTTATGGCTTCTCCCGGAGCTCCCAGGGCAAGAAACCATGTTCCTTGGACAGCTGATTCTGCACAGGAGACTCCTCAGGGCACTGTGTGCGCTGCTCTAGAATGAATTCTGAAATTCTGGGTTATGTTAAAATTTGCAATTGTTCCTGAATGCAGGAGAGAAGAATAAGGTGGCACTTTTTGAAAAACCTTAAAAAGATAGGAAGAGAATTTTGTTTATGAGAAGAAAAGGAAAACAGGCAAACATGTACACAGGACGTAAGTCCACGTGCTCCTTGCGGCTGTGAGCATGGTATGACAGAATCTAAGCACGCGCCCAGCTTTGGCTGGCGTAGGAGACCTCTCCTGGATTCATATTCATTAAACTCATGACAAAGGCATCAAGGACAACTTCTGGGAACACCCTTATGTGTATTTCCAGGACTCACCATGGTATGAATCCATGAGCAATCCCACTCTTAGGTGAAAACATCTGCAGGTAAGAAACGCAGGTGAAGACTAGCACAGCAATGTTAAATTGGGTGGAAACAGATGGAATTCTCTGTGTTTTCACAGTTAAGCCAACCAGGTCTCCAGTGTGTCAGGGCAGGTTTTAATGTAGTGGGATTAATATGATTGCTTTCTTTGCCTCCTTCATTGACAAGGTGGGTGGTGTAGGGAGAAGAGGATGCATGGCCTTTAGAGTCAGACCAATTTAGATTTGACTCATGGCCCACCTTTTTTTTTCTTGACAGAATCTCACTCTGTCACTCAGGCTGGAGTGCAATGGCGTGATCTCAGCTCACTCCAACCTCCACCTGTGGGTTCAAGCAATTCTCCGGCCTCAGCCTCCTGAGTAGCTGGGATTACAGGCATGCTCCACCTCACCCTGGTAATTTTTGTATTTTTAGTAGAGACGGAGTTTCACCATGTTGGTCACGCTGGTCTTGAACTGCTGACCTTGTGATCCGCCCATCTCGGCCTCCCTAAGGGCTGGTACAGGCATGAGCCACCGCACCCAGCCAGTTCCATTATTTTTTAACTATAGCTTAGATCAAATTCTTGGCCTCTCTGAGTATAAATGCATGTAAAATGCAAATACTCAAATCTGTCTTGTAGTTTTATTGACAGATTAAATACGGGGCAGAGGTAAAGTGCCTGACAAGAGTAGGTATTCAATAAATATTAGTAATTGGTATTATAATATCCTCTCTGGTTGACTATAAAGAAAAACAAAACAGTCAGTAAAGATTTAATACCCATGAGAACAAAGCAGAAGAGAGATGTGTAGTCTACTTAATGATGTACTATTTTAATTTCTATCTATCTTCCCTGGACAGCAATTGAGAGAAACATTCACAGGATGCGGCATCTATATGTTTGCTCAGTTTGTGCAAAGTAATTAACGTTTTGATCAGGTTCAAAAAATCTTAATTAGGCCTGTGAGCTCTTAGGGAATTTATGCGTTTTTTTAACTGGTCTATTTGGAAGACTAAGGATCAGTTTTCTCTCTGCTGGGTTGCATTCCTTGCGTCACACCGTGGGAGTATACTCTGACCCTCATGCCAGCCAGCCCACCATCTCCTGTCTTTGTTTCCTGGGGGAAGGACGCGGGAGCGCACTTGTGATTCCCTGTTCTGTCTTCATACAAGGGGATTCCTCTGTGTCTGAGCTCCACAGATGTGTGGTGTTTCAAGGTTGGCTTGCTTATTTTGTGCACGTGTGACTAAAAACAAACCGAAATGAGCTTCTGAGTTAGAACTAGAAACTGTTTCCACGTGCACATACACGGCTTTATGGACGAGTTCACTGTTCTTCAAAGGCATTTGTTCCCAATGAGCCACTGATGTTTAGACGTGTAGGCTGCAGAGTGCAGTGGATAGACCTGGTGACTTTGACAAGTGACTTAACATCCCGGATATTCTGTTATTTTATCAACACGATGTGAATAATAACACTTGCCTTCCTACCCCATGGGACAGAGGAGAATGACTTTAGGATACTAAATACCTTTTAGACTATGTTAAAGAATTTTGCAAATTGTAAACTCGCTTGAATTTGGGGTGATCTGTTTGAATGTAATAAAGTCTACAGTAATGTCTCTTTAATAAACTCTATAGCAATACCAAGGTTATTACCTCTTGGTTGACAGAAGTAGGCTTTCAAAATTTAGTAGAATATTAAAACTTGGGTTCCACAAAGAGAAGAGCGATTTTAAAATTTGTGAATTGTCCATTTGCTTACTCTGAAATTAATGAAAGCGAGTAGTGGTTAGTTTACCTAAGTGCATGTTCATTGACTGGAGGTCTTAGCATATAAAAAATACTCTCAGTGTAAAGAAAGCTGAGCTTCCTGATGTGAAATGTAAGGCATATGAAAGTCAAACACCGCTCTATTGTATTAGTAGGTATTAGGAGCCTGAATAGCCTATAAGACCACCTCAAAGACACTTACAAAGCAAACTCGTGGAAGCCATCTAGGCCTGAGTAACTCAGTGTCCCTGGATAACAAGGGGTCTTGAATGGCTTTCTAAATCAATTGTATCAGTTTGTTTCAAATGACCCCAAAGTAAGCCCCAAATAAAGGGGTGGCTCTGGCTGTGCTAGCAGACATGCAACCTAGAAGCTTGTCATTCATACATGCCACAAATTCATGCTACTTTTTGTTTTACATTTTATCATATTATAATCCAAAGCCTGAATAATATCTAGCATTTATGAGTAACAACTTTTCTCTCCAGATCTTTTTATAAACAGGAACGGATTAATCCTCACTGCACCTCTGTGAAAGGGATGTGTAGGTGGTGTCAGAGTTATATATAGATGCAGGCTAATTTTCATTATTTTGACTTTACTGAATCATAGAGTTTGGCCCGGAAGGCACATTCAAGTTTCTTCTAATATCTTCAACGGCTACACAAAGAAAAGGGGTACAAATTTCACCTTGTTTTGTTAGTGTCCCCCAAGTGGGTATTTCTTTTTTTTCTGTTTCTTTCTTTCTTTCTTTCTGTCTTTTTTTTTTTTTTTTTTTGAGACGGAGTTTTGCTCTTGCTACCCAGGCTGGAGTGCAATGGCGCAATCTCGGCTCACTGCAACCTCCGCCTCCTGGGTTCAGGCAATTCTCCTGCCTCAGCCTCCTGAGTAGCTGGGATTACAGGCATGCGCCACCACGCCCAGCTAATTTTTTTGTATTTTTAGTAGAGACGGGGTTTCACCATG
>CAUYOR010103758.1:0-14619 GCA_963573925.1 Callimico goeldii
CCACCACGCCCAGCTAACTTTTTGTATTTTTAGTAGAGACGGGGTTTCACCATGTTGACTGGGATGGTCTCGATCTCTTGACCTGGTGATCCACCCGCCTCGGCCTCCCAAAGTGCTGGGATTACAGGCTTGAGCCACCGCGCCCGGCCTGCAATTTCTTATTATAGCAGGTCAAGATTTTGTACACACTGTGAAAAAACCCCAATTTAGAAATAAATGGAAATTTAGCTTAATTTGATTGTAACTGCAATGTATACTTATGTTCTGATCATCTCCTATTCACCCTGTCATTGAGGAAGTATTCCCCATCCTTCATAGTGTAAGAGGACCAAAAACATGCTGCATGACACTGGACAGAAGAAATTGACAGCAATTTATTAGTCAGCTAGACTCAGAGCCCTAGGAAGGAGGGCACAACATGCTAGAGGGGGTCATACAGTGGGGGGTCACACTTGAAATCAAACTAAACAGTAGGGGCTCTGAGAGGTAAGCTTTGTAGAAACAAGAGAATGAGGTGACTTCTGACTTCCGTGAGAATGCGATTGACTTGTACAAATAATTTTGCAGCTGGTAGGGAGGTGAAACTCATTAGGTTGAAACTAAGTGGAGTGCAGCTGGATCAGCTAATAGAGGAACTAGCCAATGGGAAGCCTTTTCCACTGCGTGAGGATCAGATCTGGTTAAGAGCAGAGTAACTTAAGAGTTTCGGGCCCTATGAGGTTTAAAGATACCAAGGCAGACGTAAAACTTAGGCCAGACACTACGATCTGCCAGTTTCAGTTTTTTAGCTTATTAAAGCATCTGCATTACATCTATTGATCACTTTTATAGTGAGAAAATATTGTAAATTTAAGGTTTTACAGCACTCTTGTGAAAAATAATGCTTTTGCTTATTAAATCCTAGATTTCCAAGTAACATATTGGTTTTAAAAAAGTTTTCTTTTGTAAAATGTTTCTCCATTGTCTTGGCTTGCATTGTTTTAGATAAGAAGTTTGCTGTCATCCTTATGATTATTCATGTAATGTGTCTTTTTCTGAACATTTCTAAGATTTTCTTTTTATTCCTAAACAGTTTGATTTTAATGTAACTTGGTATACTCTTATTCATGTTTCTTGGAGTGCGCTGAGACTCTTCAATTTTTGGGTTTATAGTTTTCATCAATTTAGAAAATGTTCAGCTATTATTTCTTCAAATTTTTGTGTTTGTATTTCTATCTCTCACCTCCATTAGGGAATCCAGTTACATATAAGTTAAGTCACTCGAAGTTGTCTCTTTTTTTCTCTTTGTATTTTATTTCAGATAAAATTATTTCTATTGTATATTTTGGAGTTCACTAACTTTTTCTTCTGCAATGTCTAATCTGCTCTTACTCAATTTGATATATTTTCCATCTCAGAGATTGTCATTTGTATTTCTAAAAATTTGATATGGATTTTTTAACTTCAAAATCCCCAATTAATATGATCAATATTTCTGCTAGCCTCCTGATCACATAAAATGCAGTTTATAATAACTGTTTAATATTGTTGTCTACTAATTCTGTCTTTCTTTCATATTTTGGCTGGTTTTGATTAATTGCTTCTGGTCATTATGGGTCACACTTTTCTTCCTCTTTGAATATGTAATAATTTTTTATTTGGTACTAGACCTTGTGATTTTTCCTTTTTGTGTGCTGTTTTTGTCTTGCTATAGTATATAATGTGTCTTACTTTGTTGGGTATGATCAGAGCAGCATTTCTTCAGAAACATGTTTTTTTTACTGCAGAGGCAAAAGACTTGTGAACACAATGTCTGATGTTCTGTGAGTTGTTTGGTTTTTCACTTTGGTTGATGAAATAAGAACTGTACCTGGCCCTGAGTGAACCCTAGGTGTTGTTCTTTTGAATCTCTTTGAGTGGTTTATTCTTCTGCTCTGGGTTTGCTGATCAATATTCAGCAGATACTCAAGTAGGACCCTTTGCAGTTCTCCAGAATTCTCTTGTTCTCACTCTCTTTCATTCTGTCTATCTCTCTCTCCCCCCTGCTTTTTTTCCAGTCTACTGTTCTGTCATGTGAATTATAGCCACTTTCATTTTTACCCAATTCTTATTCCTCAGTGTAGGAGTACTGGTCTCTGCCTGGTTTCATTTTTTTTTTTTTGGCTGTACCTGGAAACTCTTTAGGCGGTAAGCTTACACAATCATAGCAACTTCTTGGTTGGCATCATATATTTGCTAGTATTTTGTTTAAGATTTTTGTGTCTATGTTCCTCCAAAATATTGGTCTGAAGTTTTTTTTTTTTTCCATTGATCCTTGCCAGATTTTGGTATCAAGGTGAGACTGCTTTTGTAAAACGAGTTAGGAAGAAATCCGCTCTCCTCAATCTTTTGAAGTAGTTGCAGTAAGAGTGCTACCAGCTGTTTTTACATCTGATAGAATCTGTCTAGCCAAGGGCTTTTTTTGGTTAGTAGGTCTTTTTATTACTGATGTAATTTTGTAACTTGTTATTGGTCTATTCAGGATTTTTATTTCTTCGTGGATGCTTCCAGGAATTTATCTATTTCCTCTAGGTTTTCTATTTTGTTTGCATAGACATGTTCATAGCAGTCTCTGAGGACCTTTTGTATTTCTGTGGTTTCAGTTGTAATGTTCTCTTCGTAATTTCTGATCATGCTTATTTGGATCTTCCTTTCTCCCTCTCAGTTTATCTAGCTAGTGATCAATCTTATTTATCATTTCAAATAACAGCTTTTCATTTCATTGATCCTTTATATCATTTATTGGGTCTCAAATTCATGTAGCTGTACTTTGATTTTAGTTATTTCTTTTCTCCTGCTAGCTCTGCACTTAGTCTGTTCTTACTTTTCTAATTCTTTTAGGTGTGACATTAGGTTGTTAATTCAAGTTCTTATTATATTTTTGATGTAGGCATTTGGTGCCGTCAACTTTCCACTTAACACCGCTTTTGTTGTATCTCAGAGGTTTTGGTATGTTGGGTCTCTATTTTAATTTGTTTTAAGTATTTTTTTGATTTCTTTCTTAATTTTGTTGTTTACCTAAAGGTCATTCACGAGCAAGTTTTTTAGTTTCTATGTATTTGTGTGGTTTTGAGAGTTCCTCTTTGTATTGATTTTTAATTTTATTCCACTGTGGTCCAAGATGGTACTTGATGTAATATTAGTTTTTAAAAATTGGTTGCAGTTTGCTTTATGACTGAGTGTGGGTCAATTTTAAAGAATGTTTCATGCACAGATAAGAAGAATATATATTATGTGAGTTTTGAGTGAAGTATTCTGTAAATGTCTAGTAGGTCCATTTAGTCAAAAGTCAGATTTAAGTCCAGAGTCTCTTTGTTAGTTTTTGCCTTGATGATCTTTCTGGGGCTGTTAGTGGGATATTGAAGTCCCCCACTTATTATGGTGTGTTCTATATTTCTTAAGTCTAGTAGTATTTGTTTTATAAATCTGGGTGCTCTGATGTTGGGTGTGTATAAATTTAGGATAGTTAAATTTTCTTGTTTTAAAATCTGGGTGCTCTGATGTTGGGTGTGTATATATTTAGGATAAATTTGATCATCAAATAATGATCAAATCACTGATCATTATATGATGCTTTATCTTTTTAAAAACTGTTATTGATTTAAGTCTGTTTTATCTGATACAAAAATATCAACTGCTGCTTTTTTTCCCCCATTTGCATGATAGATCTTTCTCTATCTCTTTAAGCCTATGGGTGTCATTACATGTGACAGGTCTCTTAAAGGCAGAAAAAGCTTGGATCTTGTTTTCTTATTCAGTTTGCCATTCTTTATATATATATATAATATTATATATATATAATTGCATTTTAGGTTTTGGGGTACATGTAAAGAACATGCAGGATTGTTGCATAGGTACATACATGGCAATGTGGTTTGCTGCCTTTATCCCCATCACCTATATCTGGCATTTCTCCCCATGTTATCCCTCCCCAACTCCCTACCCCCTACTGTCCCTCCCCCCCAGTACTCCCCACAGACCTCAGTGTGTGATGCTCCCCTCACTGTGTCCATGTGTTCTCACTGTTCAACACCCACCATGAGTGAGAACATGAGGTGCTTGATTCTCTGTTCCTGTGTCAGTTTGCTGAGAACGATGATTTCCAGGTTCATCCATGTCCCTACAAAGGACACAAACTCATCATTTTTGATGGCTGCATAGTATTCCATGGTGTCTATGTGCTACATTTTCCCTGTCCAGTCCATCATCGATGGACATTTGGGTTGGTTCCTGGTTTTTGCTGTTGTAAACAGTGCTGCAATGAACATATGTGTGCATGTGTCCTTATAATAGAATGATTTATAATAGTTTGGATATAACCCAGTAATAGGATTGCTGCGTCTAATGGAATTTCTATTTCTAGGTCCTTGAGGAATCGCCACACTGTCTTCCACAATGATTGAACTAATTTACACTCCCACCAACAGTGTAAAAGTGTTCCTATTTCTCCACATCCTCTCTAGTATCTGTTGTTTGCTGACTTTTTAATGATCGCCATTCTAACTGGTATGAAATGGTACCTCATTGTGGTTTTAATTTGCATTTCTCTAATGACCAGTGATGATGAGCTTTTTTTCATATGTTTGTTGGCCTCATATATGTCTTCTTTTGAAAAGTGTCTGTTCATATCCTTTGCCCACTTTTGAATGTTTGTTTGTTTTTTTCATGTAAATCTGTTTTAGTTCTTTGTAGGTTTTGGATATAAGTCCTTTGTCAGATAGGTAGATTGCAAAAATTTTTTTCCCATTCTGTTGATTGCTGGTTCACTATAATGATTGTTTCTTTTACTGTGCAGAAGCTCTGGAGTTTAATGAGATTCCATTGGTCTATTTTGGCTTTTGTTGCCAATGCTTTTGGTGTTTTAGTCATGAAGTACTTGCCCATGCCTATGTCCTGAATTGTTTTGCCTAGGTTTTCTTGTATCATTTTTATGGTGTTAGGTCCTATGTTTAAGTCTTTAATCCAACAACATACACAAGTGTATAAATGTAATTCACCACATAAACAGAACCAAAGACAAAAACCACATGATTATCTCAATAGAGGCAGAGAAGGCCTTCAACAAAATTCAACAGCCCTTTATGCTGAAAACTCTCAATAAACTAGGTATCAACAGAACGTATCTCAAAATAATAAAAGCTATTAATGACAAACCCACAGCCAATATTATACTGAATGGGCAAAAACCGGAAGCATTCCCTTTGAAATCTGGTCCTAGACAAGGATACCCTCTCTCACCACTCCTATTCAATTTAGTACTGGAAGTTCTAGCCAGATCAATCAGGCAAGAAAAAGAAATAAAGGGTATTCAGTTAGGAAAGGAGAAAGTCAAATTGTCTTGATTTGCAGATGACATGATTGTATATTTAGAAGACTCCATAGTCTTAGCCCAAAATCTCCTTAAACTGGTAAGCAACTTCAGCAATGTCTCAGGATACTAAATCAATGTGCAAAAATCACAAGCATTCCTATACACCAATAACAGACTGAAAGAGAGTCAAATCACGAACAAACTGCCATTCACAATTGCTACAAAGAGAATAAAATATCTAGGAATACAACTAGCAAAGGATGTAAAGGACCTCTTCAAGGAGAACTACAAACCACTGCTCAATGAAATAAGAGAGGACACAAACAGATGGAGAAACATACCATGCTCATGGTTAGGAAGAATCAATATCATGAAAATGGCCATACTGCCCAAAGTAATTTATAGATTCAGTGCTATTCCCATCAAGCTACCAATGATTCTTCACAGAACTGGAAGAAACCACCTTAAACTTCATATGGAACCAAAAGAAAGCCTGCATAGCCAAGTCAATTCTAAGCAAAAAGAACAAAGCAGGAAGCATCACACTACCTGACTTCAAACTATACTACAAGGCTGCAATAATCAAAACAGCATGGTATTGGTACCAAAACAGAGATATAGGCCCATGGAACAGAACAGATGCCTCAGAGGCAATGCCATACATCTACAACCATCTGATCCTTGACAAAACTGAGAAAAACAAGCAATGAGGAAAGGATTCCCTGTTTAATAAATGGTGTTGGGAAAACTGGCTAGCCATGTGCGGAAAGCAGAAACTGGACCCCTTTCTGATACCTTACACTAAAATTAACTCAATTTGCATTCTGTCTTTGAAGTGGAGCACATAGGTGATTTATATTCAAGGTTAAATTTAATATGTGTGGTTTTGTTACACTCACAATGTTGTTAGCTAGTTGTTTCATAGTCTCAATCATATAATTGCTTTATAGGCCTGTAAGCTGGTGGCAAGTATCACTCTTTCATTTCTATGTTTAGAACTCAGTTGAGCATTTCTTGTAGGTCTGGTTTGGTGGTGACGAATTCCCTTAGTGCTTGCTTGTCTGGGAAAGATTTTATTTCTCCTTTGTTTATGAAACATAGTTTGTTGGTATATAAAATTCTTGGCTTTTTTTTTTAAAGAAGGTTAAAAATAGGCTCTTAATATTTTCTGGCTTGTAAGGTTTCTGCTGAGAAATCTACTGTTAATCTAATGTCAAATTTTTAATAGACAAAAATTTTTTCCTTTGGGTTGACCTTATGTTATGTGATGACTACATGCTTTGGGGATGGTCATAGACAATCTTGCAGGTGTATTTTGAATCTTTTGTACCTGGATGTCAACCTCTCTAACAAGATTAAGGAATGTTTTTCCTGAATGATTCCCTCAAATATATTTTCTACATTGCTGACTTTTTCTTCTCTCTTGGGAATGCCCATAAGTCATAGCATTAATCACTTTACATAATCCCATATTTCTCAAAGGCTTTATAAATTTTTTAAAAAATATGTTTTCTTTATTTTTGTCTCACTGGGTTATTCAGAAGGCTGGTCTTCAAGCTCTGAAATTCTTTCTTCTGCCTGGTCTAGCCTATTGTTAAAGTTTCAAATTGTATTTTGACATTCCTTTAGTAAAATTTTCAATTCTAGAAGTTCTATTTTTTTTTTAACTATAGCTATCTCATCTTTCATATCCTGCATCACTTTTCTAGTTTATTTGCATGGGACTTCAGTTTCTTTTCTTGGATATTGTTGGGTTTCCTTGCAATTCATATTTTGAATTTTTTATCTGTCACTTCAGTTGTTTTAATTTGGTTAGGATTAATTGCTAGATTTTAGCTAGTGTCATCCTTTGGAGGTGTGAAAACACTCTGGCTTTTTGCACTGGGCCTGAGATTATTCCTTTTTATCTGAGGGAGCTATCACTTATTTAAAAATTTTCCATTGTTTGGATGAGGCTTTTAAATTTTTAAATGATTTTTTCCCTTGAAAGTATCACTGCAGTGTATATTGTGTATAATTGGATTTGTTTCTGGGTGCTTTCAGGGAGCTAAGGGTCTGTACGAGTCCTTGGTTGTAGATAACTTCTGCACGGTGGCTTTCTCAGATGTTGTTTGTTGTTGTGATATATTGGACTTACGAGCCAATACAGTATCTCCTGTGGGGCTGAGGGGGCAGGGAACTCAGGGAGCTTATCTCATGAACTTGCAGCAAGCCCTTGTAGTGGGTGTTTTGCTTGATGATGCTATTCAGGATGTAGTCCAGTAGATGGTGTATAAGAATAAGAGCTGCCAAGTAGGCTGGTGCCCAGGGAAAGCTCTCACCCGAATGGAGTGGGTGGTGGCAAGAAATAGTGATGGGTGCCCTGTGATCTCGGGAGAAAGGGTGTGACAGGGTGTGCATCAGATCCTTCTTCTGAGTCGGCAGGGATATGATCTTTTCCCCTATCATAGTCCTTTTGCATGGCTCATTCAGTCTATAAAGGATTTGACTTTTGGTTCCCAGCTGCACTGCAGCTGCAGACCATGGATATGCCTCTCTGGTGGCTACCACTATTGAGAAGAATGGGCCTCAGGGCAGAGCTTCTTCCCCTAGTCCGAGGCAGGCAACTCTACCTACTGTTTGTCCTCTGTCTTCCTACTTTGCTGCCACTCTGTGTAGGAAGTGGGAGTTGGCCTTGCCTTTTATGAAAGCCTGAATCACTTGGTCTCACTTTCAGTGGGGGTGGAGCCACCATAAGAGCACAAAAAATGCTTTCTCCCAGTTCACACTCACTAGCTCCCAGTGTGAAGAATGACTCCTGCATTCATAGTAGCGTAGGCAGGGGTGGGGAGTGTGTGGAGATGACTGATATGTTTTGGATCTGTGTCCCTGCCCAAATCTCATGTCCAAGTGTAATACCAAATGTTGGAGATGACGCCTGGTGGGACGTGATTGACTCATGGCGTTGGTTTTTCATGAAGGGTTTAACACCGTTTCCCTGGGTGCTGTTCTCCTGATGGTGAGTTCTCGCGATATCTGGTTGTTTAAAGTGTGAAGCACCTCCCCCCTCACTCTCTTCATCCTGCTATGGCCATGTGACTGCTCACTTCCCTTTTGCCTTCTTCCATGAGTAAACATTTCCTGAGGCCTCCCCAGAAACCAGCATCATACTTCCTGTGCAGCCTGTGGAACTGTGAGCCAGTTAAACCTTTTTTTCTTCATAAATTGTCCAGTCTCAGGCATTCCTTTATAGAAGTGTGAGAATGGACCAGTACAATAATCCACTCTTCACATCTGTTCCTGGATGTTGGTGCTATGTCCTTCAGCGATTGGTGCCATGCATATGTTTTCTTTGTCCCAAGAAAGACTTTGGCAGGCTGTGCTCCTCTTTCCCTTAGGGACCAACCATGCAGAGGGCTAGATCTCTGGAGGTCCCGCAGATCCCCAGGGACCCCACCGATCTGCTGTGTGTGCTAAAGTCAGAGTGAGTTGTGGGGTGTATTTGTGGGGAATCTGGTGGTGTGGTATCTCAAGGGTGGAGAATCCCTGGGCAGGGCAGTGTCCCACCATGGGTGCACAACAAGCATAACTCCCATTATCTTAGTTTGAGTCTGAGGGGAGTCTGGGTACACCTATGCAAGCTAGCTGCACAGTTCTCTGAACTTGGGAAGTTCTCCTATTGCTACTAATATTGTAGCTTTGGGTGATGAGGGCAAAAGGGATCCTCTACAGTCTAGTTCAGCTTGTCAGGGGAGTGAGCAGAGAAGTACTTCCCTCTACTCTTTTCATGGAGCTCTGAGTTCCTGAGGTATTGATCTCTGCCAGACTCTTGTTGTTTTACTTTTTTTACACCCCAACTTATTTTTGTGAGCGTCCCAACAGGTCTTGTCTCTCTTCCAGCAGTTTTCTGTTCAGAACTTATCCATTCACTAGTAACTTCGATCTTCTTTCTGAGGAGACCTGGCATCCAATGTCTCTTGTTGGCCCCTTTGGAAAGCCAGTTTCCTTTAGCCATTCTTTAAGGATAGGTCTACTAGTGATGTATACTGTAAATTTTCTTGTCTGAGAATGTCTTGATTTTTTTCTTCATTTCCAAAGGATAGTTTTTCCAGGGGTAAATGGTTCTTTCTTAGCACTTGAAAAATGTTTTGCCACTTTTTTTCAGACCTCCATAGTTTTTGATGAAAAATCCACTGTTATTTGAATTTGTATTCCCTTATAGGTAACCTGTCATTTCTGTCTAGCTGTTTTAAATATTTTTTCTTTTCCTTTAGTTTTCAGAAATTTAATTATGATGTGTCTTGGCATGAATTTTTTTGTGTGTTTATCATGTTGAAATTTGCTCAGTTTGTTATATAAGTAGTCTCAGTTATTTTGCCAAATTTGAGAATTTTTTAGACATTTTGTCTTCAAATACTCTTTTATTCCTATTTTCTTTCTCCTCTGTTTTTGGACTCTGATTTTATGATTGTTGGATCTGTTATTATGATCACACAGGTCCCTGAGGCTCTGTTCTGTGTGTGTGTGTATGTTTCCTGTTTTCTTTCTGTTGTTCAGATTGAGTAAATTCTATGGATCTTTCCTCAAGGTTACTAATTTTATCTTCTGTGATTTTTCACTCTGCTATTGGGCCTACCCAGAGATTTTTAAAGTTCTGCTATTGTATTTTTCAATTCTATGATTTCTGATATGTTTTGACTGGGTCAAACCTATCCAATCTCAACTTGACTTGTATCTCCCAGAATTCCCACATTTTGGGAGGGATCCAGGGAGATGTAACTGAATCATGGGGGCCAGTGTTTCCTGTGCTGGTCTCCTGATAGTGAATAAGTCTCATGAGATTTGATGGGTTTATCATGTGTTTTTGCTTTTTCTTCTTCCTCATTTTCTCTTGTTGCTACCATGTAAGAAATGCCTTGAACCGTAAGACCAATTAAGCTTCTTTTTCTTCCCAGTCTCCAGTATGCCTTTATCAGCAGTATGAAAATGGACCAATACAGTTTCCATTTGTTTTTTTTTATTTATAACTTCCATTTCTTTGGTGATATTTTACAATTTTTAATTTTTTTCTAAGAAAAGTTGTAATTTTTGCTGAAGCATTTTTCTGGTGGCTGCTTTAAAATCCTTTAAATTCCAAGATCTATTTCATGGTGGTGTTAATGTCCATTATCTTTTTTCATTCAAGTTGTAATTTTCCTGGTTCTTGGTGTTATGGGTTATTTTTTACTGTCTTAATTTTTCAACTACTATATTATGTGACTCAATTTTATATTCAATTTTAACAGGAGTTAGCTTGTTTAATTTCAGTATGAAGGTCTTGGCTATTTTTGTGGACTGGGTTCCAATGACAATTTGATTTTCAGAACATTATGGTGCTATTCTGGAGAGTTAATCTCTTTTCTGTTTCTGGGGCTCCCATGGGTCCCTGCTGGTGCTTTGTGATAAATGGAGTCAGCCTAAGGGGCAGAGGGTTTTCTGCAGGCTGACCACCTGGTGTACCTGGGTGGGGGCAGGGAGTCAGCGTGGGGAGGAAGAGTCTTCCTGGGCTGGGCACCTGTTGTGGCAGTTCTGTCTGGTCACCTGGGGTATTTCTGTGGGGCAGAAGATTCTGTGACAGGGAAAAGGCCAGGTGTGTTTTCTAGGCTAGGTGCTTTTTGTGGCAGTACATCCTCTGCTTGTTGGGAACAAGGAGTGCTATTATGGTGGGATTCTCCTTACCCCTGCTGCTCCTTGCCCCTGCTATCAGTGTCTCTAGGTGGAATAGCATTGTCTCAGTCCTGGTGAGAAGAACACTTCTGTCTGCTTACTGATGATGGGCTCCTTCTTGATACCCCTAACCTTTCTAGTACTGTTGGAATCACCTTCGTGTTGTCTGTGGGATTCACATTTGTGTGTGGGAGGAAGGAGCCTACTTGGGTACCTTCTGCTGTTAAGTTGGGGGAGAGGAAACATTAGACCTAGGTCTTTGGTGGAGACATAAGATGCCCTGCCACTAGAGTGTTCCTCCAGTCTGGGACTCACTTTTCCCTGTTCATCTTTTGGAGCTTTCCTTTGGTTGCTTCCTGAAATATTTCCAGTGTTTATAATTGTACTTAATGGGGACCAGGAATCTCAAATCTCACCTTTTTTGTTTTAAAATTGGAAACTATATTTTATTGTAATAAAATATGCATAATGCAAACTTAGTATTTTAATGTGTATAGTTCAGTGGCATGAAGTACACTGACATAACCGTTATCCATCTCCATAATGTTTTCATCTTCCCCAGCTGAAACACTGCATCCATTAAACACATTTCCCAGTTCTCCTCTCTCACAATCCCCAGTAACCACTATTGTATTTTCTTCTTCTTCTTCTTTTTTTTTTTTTTTTTGAGATGGAGTCTCGCTCTATCACCCAGGCTGTAATGCAGTGTCACAATTGTGGCTCACTGCAACCTCCACCTCCTCCCGTGTTTAAGCGACTCTCCTGCCTCAGCCTCCCAAGTAGCTGGGATTACAGGTGCTTGCCACCACTCCTGGCTAATTTTTGCATTTTTAGTAGAGATGGGATTTCACCATATTGGTCAGGCTGGTCTTGAACTCCTCACTTCAGGTTTTCCACCCTCCTAGGCCGTTTAAAGTGCTGGGATTATAGGCATGAGCCACCAAGCCTGGCCCCACCATTGTATCTCCATGAATTTGATTGTTCTAAGTACCTCATATAAATGGAGTCATATAGTATTTTTCCTTTTGTGACAGCCTTATTTCACTCAGCATAATGCCCTCAAGGTTCATCTATGCTGCAGCATGTGTCAGAATTTTCTCCCTTTTTAAGACCTCTTTTTAAAATGGCATTTTTCTTGAATATATAATTCTAGGTTGATATTTTTCCTTGAGTACTTTCAAAATGTAGTTACATTTTCTTCTGACCTTCAGAGACAACTCTATCTGATCAGAACTACAGCCTACCACCTAATTGTTCCTTAAACAAACTTGACCAATCCACTTGCTTTCCATCCAACCTCTCATCATTGGATTGGGGCAGAGATGGTGCTTTCAGTTATTCAGTCTGGTCAAGATTGAGTCAGTTCACCTCTTCAATGTATCCTCTATGGCAGAGGTTTAGATTGTAGCTCTTTTTTTGCTTTGCTAAACTAGTTACCACTAGTCCATCTTCTTTTTATCTTTCAAAAAGATATTAGGCTTTTTTAGTTGTCATTTCCTCTTGTTCTTTGTAGAGGAGCAGATTCTAATCCAAGATGTTTAACCAGAAGCCACTCATTCCATACTATGTGCTATCATATTGATGTGGTTTGGCTGTGTCCCCACACAAATCTCATCTTGACTTATAGCTCCCATAATTCTTATGTGTCATGGGAGGGATCCAGTGGGAGGTACTTGAATCATGGGGGCAGGTTTTTCCTACGCTGTTGTCATGATAGTGAACAAGTCTCGTGAGATATGATGGGTTTATAAAGGGGAGTTCCCCTACACAAGCTGTCTTGCCTGCCACCATTTAACATGACTTTGCCCCTCATTGCCTTCAGCCATGATTGTGAGACCTCTCCAGCCATGTGGAACTATAAGTCAATGAAACCTCTTTCCTTTATAAATTACCTAGTCTCACGAATGTCTTTATTAACAGTGTGAGAACAGACTAATACACATATCCTTAGCACAAACACCTGATAAGGCTAGTGACTAAACAATAAGATTACAGAACAACTTTATTATGCATGTAGAAGTAAAAATTCCAAAAATTAACCCCCAAGTTTAATCTAGGGCTGTAAAGAACAATAAGATTAGGTAGAGTTTATTTCAGGAATACAATTCAACAAAATGAGATTCATCAATGTAATCCCAAATTAAAAGCGTGACATTCCATGGTTAAATATCAGCTGAAGGGGCAGCTGATAAAATTTAGCAGTCATTCTTAATAGACACCCTAAGCAAAATAGGAATAAATGGAAACTGCTTAGCCATTATAAAAACTGCATGAGAAAACTGCAACTGGAGTCAGCAAACTATTGCTTGTGGTCCAAACCCAGCCCACTGCCTATTTTTATAATGCCATTTCATTGAAATACAATTACATGCATCCATTTATATATCTTCTGCTTTTATTCAGAGTTTCATGGCAGAGCTGAGTAATTGCGACAGAGACTATATAGACCACAAAGCCTGATATGTTTATATGACCTTCTATATGCAAAGTTCGTTGACCCATGTTCTAAAGAGTTAAATCATGAGGTTATTTCAATCAAAAGGCAGAAGCAATTCAGGGATGTACCTCATCCTAAATATTATTAATTCTGTCTTTCATTTAGCAGTAAAGGTGATCTTCTGAAATCTAAATCTGATTAAGTAACTTTTCCTCTAAAATCTTTCAATGCTTTCCTATCATACTTGGGGAAAAAAAAAATCCCAATTCCTTCCTGGGGCCTGCATGCAAGGCCATATGAGACCTGTCTTCTGCTGATCTTTCTAACTCTTCTTGTTCACTATGCTTTAATTCCACTGAAGGTCTTTAAGGTCCTGGAGTCTCCAGTTCTTCCTTATCTTAGGGCCTTTGCATGTGCCTTTCCCATTCTCTAGAATTCTGTTTCCTTCTGATTAGTGCCTCAGCTTTTAGTAGGTCTCACTTCAGTGTCATTGTATCAGAGAGTTCTGGCCTGACTACTAAAGAGCTTTCACTGTCATTTTTCATCTCTCTATCTTGTTTCTTTTCTTTATAGTATCTATATTACAATTTATAATTGTTTCACTGGTTTGTTGACTGGTTTTTTGTTTGTCTTCCCCCCTAAATTATAAGTTCCATAAGAGCAAGATTTGAGTTGATCTAGTTCATTGCTATATTATTGCCCTATTTGTTGACTAGATGAAGATAGAGTTTAATTAATTTTTCTAAACCATAGCCAGGAAAATATCACTGAGATTTTAAACCAACACGATGGTCTCCCCAGACAAAGGTCTATTTGTTGCCATGCATAGCCTGTCAGTGTAATTCATTCATTTGATAAGCATATACTGAGCAAATGCCAAGGGCCAGGCTTTAGGGGTGGGGGTGGTGAGGACAGAAATAGAAGACATTGTTTCTAATGTCAGAATGCTTACAGCCTGGTAGGAGATACAATCAGTAAGCAGCTGGCTATCATGAGCATGATAAGATCTCTTGCAAAAAAAAAAAAAAAAAAAAAAAAAAAAAAAAAACCGGGAAAATAGAAAGGTGTGGGTGGTTTATGGTGAAAATTGTGCCGGAGATTGTTTTTTAAAAAAACTTAAATTAAAATAAATTATTAATTACAAAAACACCGGAAAAAATAATTTTGG
>CAUYOR010103759.1:0-15299 GCA_963573925.1 Callimico goeldii
TAGTCTAAATATCTTTGATACTTATTCTCTGTTTTTTGTTTGTTATAAAAAAAAATTTCACAGATATTTGTGTGTGTGTGTGTGTGTGTGTGTGTGTGTGTGTGTGTGAGAGAGAGAGAGAGAGAGAGAGAGAGAGAGAGAGAGAGAGAGAGAGAGAGAGAAAATATGAATTTGCCCTTCCTCTGACTTTTGTTCTATTTGAGTCCTCAACAGATGGGATGCTGCTCATCTGCATTGTTAGGGACAGACCTTCTTTACCCAGTCTGCTGATTCAAATGGCAATCTCACAAACATCCAGAAATAATATTGTATTAGCTGTGGTCCTCCCACTTCTCTGCCTCCCAAGTAGTGGGAAAAGAGGTACATACCACCACAACCTGGCTAACTTTTTTATTTGCAGAGATGGGGTTTCACCATGTTGCTGTCTGGTCTTGAATTTCTGGGCTGAAGTGATCCACCCTTCTTGACCTCTAAAAGTGCTGCGATTATTAGGAGTGAGCCACCCCACTGGGCTGGAAAATGCCAGCCATTAGAAAGAATAAAATTCTGTTATTTGTGGCAGCATGGGTGAACCTAGAGGACATTATGTTAAGTGAAATCAGCCAGGCACAGGAAGACAAATACCATCTGATCTCACTCACACGTGGAAACACAAAAAAAATGATTTCACAGAAGTAGAGAGTAGAACAGCAGTTACCAGATGATGGGGAAGGGAGAGAGGAGGGGGCGATAGGGACAGAAGAGTTAAGGGGTCCAAAGTTACAGGAAGTAGTTCTGGTGTTCCATTGCACAGTAGGGTGGCTATGGTTAACAATATTGTATTTCATATTTCACAATGGCTAGAAAAGGGGGTTTTGAGTGTTTTCGCCACAAAGAAATAATAAATGTATGAGGTGATGAATATGCTAAATACTCTCATTTGATCATTATGCAATGTATACATGTATTGAAACATTATACTGTACCAGGTAAGTATGTACAATTATTATGTGTCAATTAAAAAAATAAATAAGAGTCCAGGCACAGTGGCTGATGTCTGTAATCTCAGCACTTTGGGGGGTCAGTGCTGGATCACCTGAGGTCAGGAGTTTGAGACCAGCCTGAGAAACTGTGAAATCTCATCTCTACAAAAATATGAAAATTAGCTGGGTGTGTTGGTCGCTCTTGTAATCCCAGCTACTTGGGAGGCCAAGGCACAAGAATTTCTTGAACTCAGGAGGTGGATGTTGCAGTGAGCCAAGATCATGCCATTGCACTCCAGCCTGGGCAATAAAGTAAGACTCTGTCTCAAAATAAATAAATAAATTAATTAAGAAAAATGTTAGATCACTTCTCTGCATTATGGTTTCTTATTTTACTAAGAATAAAAATAAAATGTTTCTTAGAATAACCTCCAAAGCCAACTCCAAATTTCTCTAACCTATTTTCTTTATTTTCTCTAATCCAAGTGTCCCCAGATTCTTCCACAAATTCCACCTCAGGGCCTTAGAACTTTGTTTCCTCTGCTTAGAATGCAATTCTTTCATATATCTTCTGACTTGTACATGTACTTCCTTCCAGAATGGACTTAACTCTCACCTCATCAGAGATGCCTCTCTAAGTAAAATAGCATTGCCTCACCTGGTCTCCATCCTATGCGTAATATACTTTTCTTCATAGAATCTAAGTAGCTGGGATATTATTATCTTTGATGTTGATGCTGTTGTTATCTTGTGTCTCCCCTAATAGAATGTAGGCTCCATGATGGCAGGAACTATTTTTTAATTGTATTGCCAGCATAGGGAATGGTTCTTTAATTCTAGTTGACTCTCAGTAGGTTTTTCCAATTACTAAATGATGAAGAAGATAAATGAATAAATGAATGAATGAGAGATGTGAAATGTGTTCAAGCTCACTGATTCACTAAATATAAGTAATTTACAGATCACAGTAGATAGGAGAGAAGCAATAGGTAACAGACAGCCATGGCATGTTTCTGGTTGGATTCAGAACAGAGTTATCAGGGAAATAATATATATGAGAACTTGCTTATTTCCTCATATGGTTTGGTTGTGTCCCCACCAAATCTCATCTTAAATTATAACTTCCACAATTCCCATATGTTGTGGGAGGAACCCTTTGGGAGGTAATTGAATTATGGGGGCAGCTTTCTCCTGTGCTGTTTTTGTGATAGTGAATGAGTCTCAGGAGACCTGATGGTTTTAAAAACTGGAGTTTCCCTGCACAAGCTCCCTCTTTTCCTGCTTCCATCCATGTAAGACTTGACTTCCACCTCCTTGTCTTCCGCCATGATTGTGAGGCCTCTCCAGCCATATGGAACTGTAAGTCCATTAAACCTCTTTTTCTTCCCAGTCTCAGGCATGTCTTTATCAGCAGTGTGAAAATAGACTAATGTACTTCTGCAGAGAAATAACTTCCATGTTGGAACAGTTTCAGCTGAAGTTTAGAATTTGGAAGTTTCAAAATGTGAAGTTCCACTGATTCTGAGCATCCTCCCTTAACTGGTCTTACTGTATGATAATAAATGTCTATTTAGTCTGCTCTTCCAAACTACCTCTATTCAACTAATTTGAAAGACAATGTGTTAGTTTGCTGGAGCCATTACAACACATATCACAGACTGAGTAGTTTTAATTTTTTAAAATTTATTTATTTAACTTTAGGTGCATACTATATCTGGCATGTCTCCCCATGTTATCCCTCCCCACCCTCCCCACCCCTTGATGTCTCTCCCCTGTCCCCCCAACTGCCCCCAGTGTGTGATGCTCCTCTCCCTGAGTCCACGTGTTCTCATTGTTCAACATCCACCTATGAGTGAGAACATGCAGTGTTTGACTTTCTGTTCTTGTGTCAGTTTTCTGAGAATGATGGTTTCCAGATTCATTCAAGTCCTTACAAAGGACACAAAATTATTTTTTATGGCTGCATAGTATTCCATGGTGTATATGTGCCACATTTTCTTTGTCCAGTCTATCACTGATGGGCATTTGGGTTGGTTCCAGGTCTTTACTATTGTACACAGGGCTGCAATGAACATATGTGTGCATATGTCTTTATAGTAGAATGATTTATAATTCTTTGGGTATATACCCAGTAGTGGGATTGCTGGGTCAAATGGAATTTCTAGAATTTCTATTTCTAGATCCTTGAGAAATCGCCACACTGTCTTCCACAACGGTTTTAACAATAGATATTTGTTTTCTCACAATTCTGAAGGCCAGAAGTCTGAGATCAAGGTTTCATCTGGGTTGATTTTTTTTTTCCTGAGGCCTCTCCTTTAGGCTTTTAAATAGCCAACTACTTCTTCTGTCTTCACATGATCTTTCTTCTGTATGTGTAGATGTCTTTATCTCCCGTTTTCCTAAGTACATCAGTCATCTTGGACTTTGTCCTGTTTTCATCAGTATACCAGTCATCTTGGGTTAGACTCATTCTGAAGCACAAAGTGTTAGGACTTCAATACAGAGATTTAGGGAGAACACAATTAAACCAGTATAGACGCTTTACCTTGCAACTGTGTAAAGATGAGTCTTCTTGAAAAGAATTGAACTCACATTATGGGAGAAAATGTATGCAAACTTACATGCAGTTACAACTGTATGTCTATTTAGACTCATTCCCATGCATCCATATATACATATATAGTAATACCTAATATCTGAGAATAATTAGCACATCTTTTATAATAAGTTGCTGGTATGAAATTTCTTTATTATTTATAAACTCAGACTCCTCTTTCTTTTTTCCCTATCCTGTTTCTCTAGTTGTATTTTAATATAATATCATTCACATCAAATTAGTTGAGATGTTAATTAGTTAATTTCTGTTAGCAAAGCTATGTGAATGTCATTCAAAAATTATGCATTGAATTATAAAATCTGAAGTTTAACTATATAGCATTTATGAAATTTACTCTTTGTTTAATACCAGAAAACAAACAAAGCTCTTAGTGAGGATTGGGTAAAGATGAAATCATGATTCTCAAAGTGTGTTCTACGGAGCCTTGAGCAAGGAAAGAGGAGCAGGGAATATAATTTTTCCCAAGACCTTGAAGGAGCTTTGTGAGGCCAAAACTGTTTTTCTAATACTGAGACAATATTTGTCTCTTTTTCTATTGGCATTTTTCCTGGTGTTTCGAAAGCAATGGAGAGTTAAGCTATTGATGCTGAAACCTCAATACCAATAATTTAAGATTTAAAAAGAAAGGGAAGGAAATGAAAGGAAAGGAAAGGAAGGAAAAAAATAAATGAAGGAACAAGTTTTACTAACAAATGTCCTGGATAAAGCTGCAATAATTGTTGACTTTATTACATCTCAAATTTTGATTCCCTTTTTCCCCCTAATACTCTGTGTGATGAAATGGGAGATTCGCATGCAGCACTTCTGCTACATTCCAAAGCATGATGCTTGTCTCAAGAAGAAGCATGTGCATGATTGTTTGAGCTGTGAGCTGGAGTAGACACTTTTTTGTTCACAGAACACTATTTTTACTTGAAACAACAGCTGAGAGATAAACTATAGATATTCATATTTGAGTATTTAAGTGACATTTTCTTGAAAATGATCAAATAAGCCTTTTACTTCAGGGAAACAGTTAATAATATCTGATGCTAATGATAAAATTCAGATTTTCAACCAAAATTAGAATTTTCTAAAAACTATGCCTGTTACTACAAACTTGACACTTTCCTATTATTTAAAGACTTAGCTGATAAGATCAGAGATGATATTAATGATTGTTAATATCATTGTTAATATTTGTTAATCATTGTTAATATCATCTCTGACCTTATCAGCTAAGTTTTTAAATACCAGGAAAGTGTCAAGTTTGAATTTTTGATATTGAATTATAAAGTATTTTAACACTTGAAGAGTCTGGATAGCTCAATGAACCAACATTTTCTAAATGACCAATATATGATGTTACAAATTTGTGAATGACTAAAAGAGTCATACGAAGTGCAGGATAGATCAAGGGATTTTAATATAACCGAGAGTGAAAGCTCATTAATATTGTTTCAGATTCCTTATTGAAACTAACCTTTAGGAAATTATCACTTGAGTTTTGATGAAGTATCAAAGTATCATGATTATCTGAGAAAGTTAATTTTTTTCAACTACATATCTGTGTGTAGATGGATTTTCTTTATATACTTCAACCAAAACAGTATATCATAGCAGATGGAATGCCTAAGCTGTTATGAGAATCCAGCCATCTCTGTTCTGCCAGACGTGAAAGAATTTTTCAAAATTATAAAGCAATGCCACTCCTTTCACTAAATTATTTTTTAAATAATAGAGTTATTTTTAATAAAACGTTATTTATATTAGCAAATAATTGGTTTCTTACTGTTATTGGAAGATGAGTAAGTAAACAAATATATTTTGAAATTCTCAGTGTTAATTTTTTAATGCGGCAAATACTGAAAAATTTAACCCATGTAAACAAAAGCTCTTTGGGACTCCCAGTGATTTTTCAAGGTGTAAAATACCCTGAGGCAAACACTGAGTTTGTCATTTTGCCATCCCTTTCTCACCCGTACCTCAGACTTTGATATTTGTCTTAGTGTCTATTTGCAGAGTGCTCTCAGAGTGTCTGTCCACTAAAAGCAAATTTAACAGTTTGCTGGTGTCCTCGTTCAACTATCTTAGTTTAATCACTTATGCTATTTTTACTATTTCTGGTTTTATATTTATTACCTCATTGGTTTGATACATTTATTTACCATCATTCAACTATACACTGTGCATTATGCTAAGTGCTGAGAATATAAATAAGAAAGACAGGTACTGTTAGTATGCTCTGTGTTTCTGATGGGGGAGATGGATACTAACCTAACAGTCAATGTATGTGTGATTTGTGCCACTAGAAAAGGCACAGAATGTTAGGGACCCAGAGGAGGGGAATCCACACCAGGTCATGGGAGTAAGAGAAAGCTTTCCAAAAGCAGCGGTGCCAGTGGAGAGTCCTTAAGGGCAATTAGCAGTTGCCAATGGCTGCTCTTTCACATGTCTGGCCTTTGAGGCTGGCTGTCAACTGGGAACTTAGCTGGGTCTGTTGCCTGGGATACCTTATGTCGCCACTTCCTGTGGCTTATGAAGGTTCTTCATAACAGTGTGGTTGAGTCACAGCAGTAAGTATTCTGAGAGACGGAGAGTCAGGCAGAAGCTGTATATCTCTTTATGACCTCACCTTAACTATTTTGCATCATTACTTCACCAACTTTTGTTCTTTGAAGGTATCACAAAGGCTTGTTGGTTCCAAGGGTAGAAAAAATACAGCTTTACTTCTTTCTGGTCGGTTGGCAAGATTCTGGCCTGAAAGAATTGCTGTGGACATTTTCTGAAAAGACAGTATGCCCTCTGGTCACACAATTTATACCTTTTCGCCGGCAAGATAAACTCCTATCGTCTTCAAGCCTCCCCATATCTCATTCCATTATGGCATTATGGTCAAATTCATGGTGCAGGATCCCACAATCCAAATCAGGTCCAAGTACATTACATCCAAGTCCATGAGGCTCCTTGCAATTAATTGACTATAAATCCTCTAATACAGTTTTTGTCAATGTGAAAATCTGTGAATAATGATGACAAATTATCTGCTTCGCACATACTCAACATATGATGATGGAATGTGGGCCAGGCACAGCGTAACGGCTGTAGTCACTCCAGTTCACAAAGGAAGAAAATGGAAGACACTTTCATCCCTCATCCATAGCGATTCTGGACACAGTGATGATTTTCTTGGTTGGGGATTAGTTCTTCATCCTAGAAATCATTCTCCATGGCTCTTGGTTCTGACATCTGAGTATGCTTTCTTTGCTTTGTTTTGTTTGAGATGGAGTTTTGCTCTTATTGCCCAGGCTGGTGTGCAATTGTATGATCTTGGCTCACTGCAGCCTCTGCCTCCTGGGTTCAGGTGATCTCCTGCCTCAGCCTCTGAGTAGCTGGGATTACAGGCACCCACCACCACACCTGGCTAACTTTTCTTATTTATTTTTATTTTTATTTTTAGTAGAGATGGTGTTTCACCATGTTGACCAGGCTGATCTCGAACTCCTGGCTTCAGATGATCCACCCACCTCAGACTCCCAAAGCGCTGATATTACAGGTGTTAGCGACCGCACCCAGCCTTCTTTCCTTTTCAATGAGAATTGCCCTGTGTTTGCAGTGGAGTGATGGCATTCTTAGTCTGTTTCTGTTCATAGAATTCAGAGGCCCAAAACCCTCTTTTAATTTTGTAATGTCTCTGGCCCTTTTAGTCCAAAGTATTCTGAGGCAAGAAGAAAAAGACAAACTGCTGTGGGTGGAATGAAGGGTGAATGGTAGAAGATGATGATATGGGCATGTGCTGAGCTAAAAATCCTGAAATGTATCCAATGAGTGCAATGCAGAAATGTCCATTTCTGCTACTTATTCTCTTTTGCTATAACTTTCCTAAAAGTATTTTACTACTTTAAAACATCTGTTGCTGAAGTTAGGGGAAGAGTGTTTGTCATCTAAAATAGCTTTGAAATTCATCTTGGTTGAATTTTGACTGCAAGATGCTCTCACATGTGTGCTCTCTTAGTCTTCCAAAATTGTTTTGTGGTCACAGAAGATTTTGTAGTTAACTGCTTTATGCCCATTACATGCGTGTTTTGCTTCAGAGATTAATGCTTAATTTTAAAAGGATACCTACTTCAGAAAAAGATATAAATAGTATTTTCAAATAAGATAATATCTACTTTATTTATGAGTGCTTTTGAGTACTAATTGTGAAGTACTGCTAGAAGAAAATTGCAATTCTGGAAGCCTAGTACAGCCTTAATATCCTGCATTTTCTGAAGGAGTACACATTTTGTTACTAGACTACATAATAAAAGAAATAAAGTAAGTATGACTTCAGGTTCCTGAAAATTACATACAGCATTTTTTGAATACTTCAATTTTCATGGAAGTGTCGCTTTTGGCTGGCAAATATTTATGACTATGTTATTGTGGGTATCTTTTTTAAAACGACTTGATTCAGAAAAGTTAGTTTATTTAAACATCTTTTTTTTTTCTAAAATGACTTAGACTACAGTTTATTCATGTTCATAAGATGCCATTACCTTTAAGAGTAGTGCTGCTGATAGCTATTCAATATTTTCAGTCAAAATGTGAGTAAAACGGAAAGCTGAAAACCTCTAAATATTTTATTCATCAAATTAATCATTCCATAAAAAGGCTCTAAAATATGAATAATGCATTACAGTGCTGCAGCAGATGACTTCATATATGGTACACAGTGTTGTGAATAAAGAAGAGACAAAATAGGAGATGAAAGATCAGCATTAGACAAATGACTGAACTGACACATGCATTTTCATTCAATTTGATTTACACAATATTTTTATTGAGTACTTGCTCATTTACTGAGCTATATTATGGAAAAAAAAACTGAGTAGGATTTGGTCCTTGCCCTTTGAGAGCTTATGGACATTTGTGAAGATGTGGAGTGGGTTTTATAATTCCACATAATTAATGCAATAATCATATATACCATGAAATGACAAACTAAGAGAAAATTTCTAGCAAGGACTCAGCAAGTCTCCAGAGAAGATGCATGATTTGAGCTTGATGGCAAATAAGGTGTACAATTTGGGAGGCCATCCTCTAAAAATAAAGGAGGTAACAGGAAAAGGCAGGAGGATAGGAAATACGTGGTGTCTCAAGAACAGAAAATCAAACACTGCATGTTCTCACCCATAGGCAGGTGTTGAACAGTGAGAATGCACGGACACAGCGGGGAGCATCACACACTGGGGTCTGTTGAAGGGGACTAGGGGAGGAACAGTGTGGGGTAGGGAGGCTGGGGGGAATCACATGGGGAGAAATGCCAGATATAGGTGACGGAGGGATGGAGGAAGCAAACCGCATTTCCATGTATGTACCTATGCAACAATCCTGCATGTTCTGCACATGTACTCCAGAACCTAAAGTGCATTTATATATATATATATATATATATATATATATATATATATATATATAGAGAGAGAGAGAGAGAGAGAGAGAGAGAGAAATACAGGGTATCTTTTGGAGATGCTGAATAGCTTACTTAGTGAAAATTGGAGAAATAGTGCAGAGTGAATTAGAGGTAGTTTGTAACTAGATCCCACAAGATCTTGAAAGCCAAACAATTTTTCTTGTATGATCTGCAATGTTATTAAAGATTTTGGGAAAGCTATGTTGCATGACTAGATTGAGATTTTAAGAATACGCATGATGCCTCAGTGAGTGATGATTTGAATTGACAACATGGAGTTAAGTTTTCTACAATCAGAGATATATAACAATTATGTGAAAATATAACTATAGTCAAAATAGAAAAAAATAAGTAAATTCTGTGCTAGGGATTGTCTTTCTAACTAATGTGAAGGAAAGAAAATAAATTTGTGGCTGAGGGTAGTGGCTCACGCCTGTAATCCCATCACTTTGGGGGGCCAAGGCGGGTGGATCACTTGAGGTCAGGAGTCTCGAACCAGCTTGGCCAACATGGCAATACCCTGTCTCTACTAAAAATACTAAATTAGCCGGGCATGATGGCACATGCCTGTCATCCTCATTCTAGCTACTTGGGAGGCTGAGGAAGGAAAATTGCTTGAACCTAGGAGGTTGAGGTTGCAGTGAGTGAAGATCCTTTACCACTGCATTCCAGCCTGGGCAACAGAGACAGACTCTGTAAAAACAACAACAACAAAAAAAAAACAAAAAAACAAAAAAAAAACAAAAAAAGACCCCGTCTCTACTAAAAATACAACAAATTAGCTGGGCATGGTGGCACGTGCCTGTAGTCCCAGCTACTCGGGAGGCTGAGGCAGGAGAATTGCTTGAACCCAGGAGGCGGAGGTTGCAGTGAGCCGAGATTGCACCACTGGACTCCAGCCTGGGTAACAAGAGCAAAACTCCATCTAAAAAAAAAAAAAGCAAAAAGAAAAGAAATATGAAAAGTGGTTATATTTAACTATGTATTCATAGGAAATTTCTATATAACAAAAAATTTCCTACAGACACACATATAACAAAAAAAATTAAAGGACCACTATCCACAATATTTGAGATAATAAGATAAACAGAAGATTCCTACTTTTACCATCAGCATAGGATAGGAGGCAGCATAGTGTATGGTTAAGAGAATGGCTTTTGATGCCAAGCGAGCCCTTGGAGCTCTTAAGCAGTCTATGCCTCAGTTTGCTTATCTATAAAATGGGGATGATATGTGCTTATGGCACTGTTGTGAGATTTAAAGTGAGTAAACATATATAAAGTGCTTACATTATTATTGCTGTTTTATTAACACTATTATTTATATTGGGTGTCTGTGGATAAGTGATATGGTTTGGATGTGTGTCTTCATGAAATCTCATGTCAAATTGTAGTCCTCAGTTTTGGAAGTGGGTCCAGATGGGAAGTGGTTAGTTCATGGGGTTGGATTTTTCACAAGTGGTTTTGCACCATCCCCTGGTGCTGTTTTCATGATAGTGAGTGAGTTCACGTGAAATCTGGTTGTTTAAAAGCATGCAGCACCTCCCACCTCACTCTTGCTCCTTCTCCTTTCATGTAAGACGTATCTGCTCCCCCTTCTCTTTCCATCGTGATTGTAAGTTTCATGAGGCCTCCTCAAAAGTGGAGCAGGTGCCAGCGTCATGCTTCCTGTACCACCTGCAGAAGTGTGTGTCAATTAAACTTCTTCCCTTTATAAATTATCCAGTCTCAGGTATTTCTTTATAGCAGTGTGAGAATTGACTAATACCATAAGACAACTAGTTATTTAGTTCATAAGTCTGTCAATCAAGAAGAACCATATCTAGACTCTCGATGTTGTGCATCACCGTATATCTTGTGATCTTGTGGACCATGATTAGTTTTGTTTTATTGGAAATACTTGTCATTAAGGTCAAGATGGTCACTGAAATTGCAAAGTGGAAAATAAACCTAATCAGTTTACACAAAGACAAATGCAGGTGGTTATTGAACATATTATAAAATACTCAATTTTATAATTAATCACAAAGGTAAAAATGAAAATACTTTTGAGTTACAATATCCTAAAGAAATGATAGTTGTGTTTAGCTAGAATCGAAGAGGCTAAAACTTGGTTTAGCTTTAAATCCCAGTCCTGAGGGTGATGTAAATATGCAACTGATCCAAAAAGTAATTTGAAAATACCTATTAGAAAACCTTAGAACCCTAATCTTTATAATATTAAATATTACATAACTGTAGAAACTTATGATAAGACTCAATTTAGGAAAAATTGTGTGTATAAGATTCAATTATTGTAAGAAATAACTGTTAATAATAATTAATAAATATTAATAATATGTGCCCAGAAAAAGCATAGAAAGATTTATAGTGGTTATTATTGTGGGTTGAAAGGTCGTGTTTTTTTATTTCCTTTTCTCTGCATAACTATCTATTAGTTCCTCCTATTGAGTATTTTATGTAAGCAAGGTAAACTTTTTGGATATTTTGCTATGGTTTAGACCATGAAAGTGAGGGCTAGACAGTCAATATTTTAGACTTTACGTGTCATATAGTCCCTGTTGCAACTACTGGACTTTGACTTTGTAACGTGAAAGCAGTCCCAAACAGTCCAATATAACTTTGTTTTAGTGAGAGGCAGTGGGCTAAATTTGGCCTACAGGCCAGAGTTTGCCAATTCTTGGACTTAGCAAGAAAAAAGGGGGACTTGATTGTAAAAATGACATTTAGAATAAAAAGCTGTGAATAGATACCAGAGACATTGCTGGGGTGGAATTTATAGGTCCTGAGGAAGGTCTGTCGACCATGACTGAGTTAACCATGACTTTCAAGTTTCTATTTGAGACATCAGCGTTGAAGGATATTGAGTGATGCATATCAACCAATATAGAGAACTCCAAAGAGAGAGATCAAATTTGCAGAGAACATGATGGATTCAATTTGTAATGAGCTGAATTTTCAAGAAGGCATTTGTTCACACGGGCCTGAAGGTCAAGAGTGAAGTGAAAAATGGAGCTGGGGATTAAGATGTATAGTGCATCAATGATGACTTGATAATCAAAGTCATAGGAACTGATGAGATATTGGAATTGAAAAAAAAATCAGTGATTCGCAGAGATGGAGACCTCCGTTCCATCTCCAATTATGCCCCAAAACATGTCAGATAATTTGGATCCTTCACCACAGTCTACCTATCTTCTTCCCCCTGCTCCAGGCAGTGGGAAAGACAGCTCTGGGGACAGAGACAGTGTCCCCAAAAGTTAATGGCCAGCTTCCTCTTGAACTCCATCAGCAGAGAATGCCAAAGGACTCTCTGGGGAGTTGGAATGCTAACTTGTTACTCCACAAAAGCAAATGGCTACATCCAGATCAGACATAAAAGTTGCCTAGTTTTAGGATTTTGTCTGGAAAGCCAACTGCAATGGTCGGAGTTCCCCCAAAAATAATGTTAAAATCTTAACCCTCAAGGTGATGGTATTAGAGAGTGGGAACTTTGGGAGGTGATTAGGTCATGAGGGTGGAGGCTTTATAAATGAGATTAGTGCCCTTATAAAATAGAACCCAGGGAGCCCTTTTATCCCTTTCACCATGTGAGGACACAGCAACAAGACACTCTCTGTGAGTCAGAAAGTCAGCCTTCACCAGCCACTAAATCTACCAGCCTACAGAACCATGATAAATCAATATCTGTTTTTTTACAATCTACCTAGTTTATAGCATTTTGTTATAGGAGCTGACATGGATGATACACCAGTCAACTGCTAAATGATAGGATCAGAGAGAAACTATTTTAATTTGAAAAACTTTGTTATATTTTTCCCAGTTAAAAGGTTAATTAAAGGGAGTTGTTTGTTTTCTTTCATAAAAAATGTATAGAATTTAGGCATCCTATTGAGCCTCAGGAAACTGAATAGAAATGGATATTCTATTTGGCAGTACAGAGGTTAAAAAAAACAAGAAAGAAAAGAAAAACCTGCATGGAATTTAGGCATCTCTCTCTCTCTTTTAGTTGCCTTCTCACTAACAATAAGTGATTAATATGATGATTATTATTCAGAGATGTAGTCATATAAGCAAATATTTTGATGCTGAGTTTAAATGTTTCCATAGAAAAATTATCCTGATATTTTGGCCTTTGTATGAAAACAAAAGGAAATGGGAAAGAGATCTAGGGCAAATTTTTAATAATATGGATTTTTCCCCCTTTCACATAGTGTGAAAGTTACTGTGGTTGCCAGCAGCACTAAAACAGTCAGACCACTTTCAGAAATTCAGTCACCTCTTAAACACTTAGAGGCTGCACTGAGTGAAAACCCGTTTTCAGAAGAGTTTCCAAGGAAGTAGAAAGTTTCCACACCCTACATCTTGTACTAAAAGAAATGGAAACAGGGCTCTGTCTGCCAAAAAGTCTGAATTGTTGTGTCACAGGCTGTTGAACATCATAATCAGTAATAAAAATGCTAACATGCTTGATGCTGCATTAAAATACACTTTGAAAAGCTTAGCCTGATAATATTTTTTTCATTTATTTTATTTTTTTTTCTTGCAATCCTTTCAGTGTTCCCACATTTCAAATAACAATAAGGAAAGCAAGACAGGGGGAACATAAATAAACTTTAAGTAGAGAGCTTTAGAAGAAGTATATTAAAAAACTTTTTTTTTCCTCAAAATTACTTGGAAAAATTCTAGGATTGTCAGTCTAATGAGTCAAAGGCTAGTAGTAGAAGTTTTAGTCTTTGTTTTTCTGATTGTGAACATAATACATGCTCATATAAAAACTGAAATGATTCAGAAATGTATGGGAACAAAGTAAAAATCAGTCCCAGATTTCTCAAAGATAATCACTGTTAATGTTTCCAGACATAACTCCAGACATCTGTCCACACGTACATGTATATTAATGCACAGTTCAACATAACATTGAGTATGCATAATTTTATACAAATGGGTGTACACTTTGGGCTTTGTTTGGTTACATAGCTTTTTTCATTCAACAACATCTAGTTAACATTTTCCCAAGTCAATAAATATAAATCTACTATTTGGTTCTTATTCTTTTATTTATTATTCTGTGACATAGGTAATATATAATTTATGTAGTTGATCTGTTAGTCATTTAGATTGTTTCTAATTCTTTGCTATTTGAATAGTACTATCATAGTCATCCTTGTATGTGTAGTTCAGTTATCTTATTAGGACAAATTCCTTGAGGCAGAATTCATTATTTCATTTATTTGTTCACTGACTCCATAAACATTTATACAGAAAGACAGATATTAGCTTAAGTGTGGGGGATTTACCGGGGTAAAAAGACAAAAAGTTTTCCTTGTGAAGCTTACATTTTTGGAAGCAAGGAATATAATAAATAGGCAAATGAACAATAATCAACAGATTATAAGTGTTATGGCAATAATAACATAAGGTGATTATTTTAAAAGTCATTGGTAACTCACTTTAGATGAAGTGGACAGAAAAACTTTAATAATGAGGGACTATTTGAGCTGAGAACCAAATGTTAAAATATGTACTTGTGTATAAAAATTGAAGGCAGAGCACAACAAGTAGAGAGAAAAACAAGTGCAAAGACCTTGAAATAGGAAACATCCTAATCTGTAACCCCACTTCACAAAACTTCTTGGAACAACTCCCCCTTGGATTGCCGAAATATACTCTGATTCATTTCCCTGCTCTGTCTCTTGCTCCCAAACCTCCCCAAAACCCATGGAGCAGCTGAGACAATCTGTTTAAACTCACAATCCCAATATAAAACTCTCCGTTGACTTCCTGATGCAGTAGGACATTAGCCCTAACACCTTACAGTACATAGAGTGCTTCACATGACCTGGCCCTGACATGCATCTCAATCTTTTATATGTGTATATTATATATATACACACACACACACACACATAAATATATAATATATATTTATATATTTATATATATTTATGAAGAACCTCCATGTTCTTCACATGTACCCCAAAACCTAAAACACAGTAAAATATATATATATGAAGAACATGGAGGATTGTTGCATAGGTACATATATATGGCAATGTGGTTTGCTGCCTTCCTCCCCATCATCTATATCTGGCATTTCTCCCAATGTTATCCCTCCCCAACTCCCCACCCTCCGCTGTCCCTCCACTGGTTCTCCCCCCCAGATCTCAGTGTGTGATGCTCCCCTCCCTGTGTCCATGTGTTCTCATTGTTCAACACCTGCCTATGAGTGAGAACATGCAGTGTTTGATTTTCTGTTCTTGTGTCAGTTTGCTGAGAATGATGGT
>CAUYOR010103761.1:0-24575 GCA_963573925.1 Callimico goeldii
GTGCAGGGTGCTGGGCCATCCCTGATGGAGCCCAGCATGCCTTCCTGCCTGCCTCTGTCTGTGCTCTGTGCAGGGCGCTGGGCCACCCCTGCTGGAGCCCAGCATGCCTTCCCGCCTGCCTCTGTCTGTGCAGGGCGCTGGGCCATCCCTGCCGGAGCCCAGCATGGCTTCCTGCCTGCCTCTGCTCATGGCACAACCTTCTCTTCCCAAAAGGGCATGTTACAAACCAAACTGCACGTTCCCCTAAGTCAATGTGTTAAAGCCCTGACCCCAATGGGCTATTTGGAGACAGGGCCTTTATGGAGGTCAGGAAGTTTCCATACAGTCAGGGTGACGCCTTGGTCCAATGGGGCTGTTGTCTTTTTTTTTGAGATGAAGTCTCACTCTGTCACCCAGGCTGGAGTGCAATGGCACAATCTCAGCTCAGTGTAACCTCCGCCTCTCAGGTTCAAGCGATTCTCCCGCCTCAGCCTCCTGAATAGCTGGGACTACAGGCGTGCGCCACCATACCTGGCTAATTTTTGTATTTTTAGTGGAGACGGGGTTTCACCATATTGGCCAGGCTGGTCTTGAACTCCTGACCTCGTGATCCACCCACTTTGGCCTCCCAAAGTGCTGGGATTATAGGTGTGAGCCACTGTGCCCGGCTGGGACTGGTGTCTTTATAAGAAGAGGAAGAGCACTGGGGGTGTGTGTGCAAGGAGAACAGGCCACAGGAGGACACAGCAAGATGGTGGCTGTCTGCAAGCCACAGACAGAGGCCCCTGGAAAAGCCAAACCTGACAGCCACCTTCATCCTGAACTTCCAGCTCCAGAACTGAGGAATCAAATTCTGTGGCCGAAGCCACCCCAGTCTCTGCACTTTGCTATGTCAGCCTCAGCAAACTAGGACAGGGTGTGCCACCAAAATCCATTTGTACTTGTTACGCTGTGTATGAGGCCTGGAAATGCTGCCAGGGAGGTGCGTTTTTGCAGATCGAAGCTTGCAATCATGGCATTGATGAGATGGCTCGAAAGGAGGCAGAGGGTTCTCTGGCATTGCAGAGAATCCATCTGGAAAACTGGAAACTCATCCACGTGCGACCACAGATGGGAGCTTGGAATGTCACCTGGGAAACGTCCTTAAAGCACGTGAACTACATACTCGTTTTCCTTGGGAAGACAGTGCAGATGTAGCTTGGATAATGTGCAAGGCATCAGTCCGGCTTTTGGAGATGGGGCCCCACGTGAGGACAGGAGGGCTGGCTCCAAGGCTGCTGTCAGCTGCTGCCTGGATCACCCAGCCAGCGGCCTCGCTGCCCAGAGCGGCTGGCCCCTCACCATCCTGAACGCCGGTGCTTAGGACTGTAGGGGCCACAGCCTGGAAAATCCTCGCTTTCCACCTGACCAGCCCAGAGGCTCAAGGCAACCCTGAAGGGCAGATGTGTCTGCTGTTAAATCAGAGTCAAGAGGAGATGCCAACTGGCAGACAGAGCCACCTGGTGCCACTTATGTGGCCTACGTGGAGGTTGTGGGGCAGGAGGGCCATATGCATCTGTGGCTGCACGTGCAGTCCTGAGCTCCGGGCAGGCACGAGGGAGTGGGCAGCTCCTGCATGCGGTGGCGGGTCCTGGTCTGAGTGGGCTGCATGATCCACTCGTGGGGGACTCATGAGATGACGGGGGAGGCTCCTGAAGCCTCCCAGCTCTGCACTCGATAGAGGTGGGCCACAGCCCTGGGTGGAGGCCCTAACAGATGGGAGGCCATGGCAGCCTGAAGTGATGTCCTCCATCTGGTTTGTGATGGGCAGGACACTGGTTCGAGCCACTGGGAGAAAGACAGGGTTGTCCCTGCTGGAAGGGAGAGAGGTGATCACCTGTGGGGCACTGGCATTCTCTGAGTGCCAGCTGCCTCGTGGGCAGCCAGATGCAGTTTTGTGGGGCCGAGAGGGCCGTTTCCCTGTGTGTCCCTTTAGTTGTCCCTCTTTGCCACTCACATTCCAAAATTCTTGGCAACGCCAGATCTGCCAGAGACCAAGGCTCCTGTCTTGGGCATCTCTGCGTTCTCACACGCAGGCAGCCAGATGCTTCGTGGAAGCACTGGAACCCTCATCGGTCTCCTGGGGTGCCCTTGGGATCTGCTGGGCAGAAACCATGGGCCGTGGGAGACACCGCCCAGAGGCTGAGTCCAGCAGCCGGGAGCTCTCTGCCTTGCCTGCCTGCCAGCCCCAAGAGCAGGTGTGAATCCACTCTGCCATCAGAGGACAGAGAGGTGGCCTTTCTATGACGGAGGCACAGATCCCTCCGCTTCATGGGGCAAGGCCCACCTCCCCAGTCACAGTGGCCTGTGCTCAAAGGGTTCCCTGGTAGAGGGTGGCAGAAAAGACAGCAAGTGCGGTTTCTGTGCAGGCGCTTTGCCGGCAGTGGCCCCTGGCTTAGCTCTTCCTCACAAGAGGCTGAGGTCATAATGACTTTGGGGATGGTGATTTTCTTTTTCTTTCTTTTTTTTTGAGATGGAGTGTCATTCTTGTTGCCCAGGCTGGAACGCAATGGCATGATCTTGGCTCACCACAACCTCTGCCTCCTGGGTTCAAGCGATTCTCCTGCCTCAGCCTCCTGAGTAGCTGGGATTACGAGCATGGCCCACCACACCTGGCTAATTTTGTATTTTTAGTAGAGATGGGGTTTCACCATGTTGACCAGGCTGGTCTCGAACTCCTGATACCGGTGATCCGCCCGCCTCGGCCTCCCAAAGTGCCGGAATTACAGCTGTGAGCCACTGCACCTCGCCAGGGATGGTGATTTTTCTGCACGATGCTCCAGGCGCGATGCCTGCCCACAGGCTGGGGCAGGAGTCAGTGTGCTCTAACCGTCTGCAGTGTCTGCTTGCCGGGGACTTGCTCTGCCCAGTCTCAGCTTTGGTGCGGGGTCCCTGGGAGCTGCTGCTGCAGGCCAGCAGCTCCACGCTTCCGTTTCTCCCTTTCCCTCACTCCTTGCATCTCCCACACGTGGGGCCCTTTCTTTTTATGTGTTGACCTAGACAGTCATGCTGCACATGTAAGCCTGCTCCTCCTATTGTCTGCATGCCCCGTCCTGCACTCTCAGACCTGGAGAGCAAATTGGCACGTGGCGGCTGGAGGTTTTGAGGTTTGCAGTAGTGCAGCCCCTGGGACTGACCGCCTGCTGCCCTTCTGGGTGAACTGGGGTGGGGGGTGCAGGCTGGATCTCCTCTTTTCTGGCAGGTGCTGCTGCTGCCGTTTTTCTCCTGCTGGGAGATGAAGTTCA
Source organism: Callimico goeldii (assembly GCA_963573925.1). Classification (NCBI taxonomy): domain Eukaryota; kingdom Metazoa; phylum Chordata; class Mammalia; order Primates; family Cebidae; genus Callimico; species Callimico goeldii. The sequence goes on from CAUYOR010103761.1 coordinate 3,264, forward strand.
TGAAAGAGATTCTTTTAGCAGAGGGCAGGGACTCAGGGGTCGGCAACCAGACCTCGGGGATCCCACTTCCTGCCCTTTGCGGAGACTTTGCTGTGGCCCAGCTTGTCAAAAATCGCAGGTGAGCTTGCTGAGGAGCCGTCTGCATTCTCCATGTTGCTGACAAGCACAAAAACGTCCCTAGAGTTTGGTGGGTTGAAAACTGCTGGGCCCGAGGACTGCAGTGAGAAAACTTTTTCATTTCTTGGGGTGCAAAAACCACAAAAATTCCCAATTTTTTTATTTTTCAGTCAATGGGAATTCAACGCTTTTTTTGTTTTGTAGAGAGACGAAGTCTTGCTATGCTGCCCAGTGCATCAGTCTGTTCTCACGCTGTTAATAAAGACATACCCGAGTCTGGGAAATTTATAAAGAAATGAGGCTTAATGGGCTCACAGTTCCATATGGCTGGGGAGGCCTCACAATCATGGCAGAAGGCAAAGGAAGAGAAGATCACTTACGTGGCGGCAGTCAAGAGGGCGTGTGCAGGGAACTCCCGTTTATAAAACCGTCAGATCTTCTGAGACTCATTCACTACCACGAGAACAGCATGGGGGGAACCGCCCCCACGATTCAGTTATGTCCACCTGGCCCTACCTTGACATGTGGGGATGACAATTCAGGGTGAGATCTGGGTGGGGACACAGCCAAGCCATATCACCCAGGCTGGTCTGGAACTCCTGGCCTCAAGCCTTGCTGCAGAAGGTGACACAGTTCCTGGAACCCACATGTCACTTATCTGGGGTGACCACCTGCCTGTGCCTTGCCTTTGCAGACAGTGGTCTCAGAGCAGACCGCTCTGACTGCAGCCCCTTCCTCAAGGAGAGACTTGCTCTCCGCAGGGGCGTTCTGCAGCAGACAGCCTGTTTGCAGGTGCAGCACGGGGCTGCCAGCCTCTTGAGAGGATCTTTAGGGTGGGCAGAGGCCCGGGGAGCCCAGCACGGAGGAGCCCTGGATGGAGGCTCCCTGCCCTGACAGCTGCTTTCCCAACTCACAGAATGCCCTTGCCGTGACGTCTGTCTCCTGAGCCTTCCTAGAGTTACTTTCAACTAAAACCTGGCGAAGCAAGTTTTTTTTTTGTTTTTGTTTTTGTCTTTTTTCAGTCTTTAAAAACATGAGGAGAAGGCATGAAGGAGGAAGAGCGACGGGGGTGGTCCCACTGGGGTCCAGGATCCTGAGCTGCCTCCCCCCGGGGTGCGGTGCCCACGAGTCCTGCACTTACCTCGTTGGGCTCCCAAAGCCAGGCGTCAAAGGTCGGCTTCCGCAGGGCCTCGACGGTCTCTGGAGAGAGCAGGTACTGGAAAGGACAGGAGCTCTGTGTTAACCAGGCGCCGGGGGCCTACGGTGCCATGTGCGCGCCGGGGCTCTTCTCTTTCTCCCATTCTCTTTCAAAGGCGCCTGCATCAGACTTACAGGCCACAGCTTTCTGGAAAGGGCCAGTGCCACGGTGGAAATCCTAACAGTGGACACCAGAGGCAGGACCAGGGGGACAGGGGAGGGTTTGGGGTGACAGAAATGTCCCGTATTTTGCTTGCGGTGGAGGTCACAGGACTAAGCAAGTTTGTCAAAATTCACTGTACTCCAAACGTAAAGAATACTGCGTGTAAATGAGACCTCAAGAAGCCTGATGAGAAAACGGACAACAGCTGGGCGCGGTGGCTCACGCCTGTAATCCCAGCACTTTGGGAAGCCGAGGCAGGCAGATCACCTGAGGTCGGGAGTTCAAGACCAACCTGGCCAATATGGTGAAACCTCATCTCTACAAAAATACAAAAATTAGCAGGGCATGATGGTGGGTGCCTGTAATCCCAACTACTTGGGAGGCTGAGGAGGAAGAATCGCTTGAACTTGAGAGGTGGAGGTTGTAGTGAGCTGAGATCACATTACCGCACTCCAGCCTGGACAGCAGAGTGAGACTCCATCTCAAAAAAAAAAGGACAATAAAGTGAGGTGGTGGGGGCGGGGATTCACTTCGCATAAATCCGAATCAAGAAGTTATTCTGAGACGCTCCTGTCTAGAACCCATCCCTGGTTTCTGCTGAGAGCCTGACGAGCAGGCATGCTGACCCGGACGGTGCCCGGGGCTGCTCCTAGGGACATCAGGCTTTAGGTGAAGCTGTCACAGGACAGAGGCTGTGGCTTTAGACAGAAGACAAGAACACTGCTTTGGTGCTACACACTGTCTTCTCCTCGGTCTTACTGGACATTTGTGCTTTGTTTTTTATAAGGGAACAGATCCAGAGGGCTGACACCTTCGATTCTGGATCTAGGTGTGCTTCATGACTCCCGGGACAGGATCACGAGAAGCGTGGGGCATATTAAAAAGGCACTAATCTCCATCCAAAAACCTCAGATAAGGCCGGGCACAGTGGCTCACGTCTGTAATCCCAGCACTTTGGGAGGCTGAGGCGGGTGGATCACAAGGTCAGGAGTTTGAGACCAGCCTGGCCAACGTGGTTAAACCTCGTCTCTACTAAAAATACAATAATTAGCAGGACGTGGGGGTGGGAGCCTGTAATCCCAGCTACTTAGGAGGCTGAAGCAGGAGAATCGCTTGAACCTGAGAGGCGGAGGTTGCAGTGAGCTGAGATCGTGCCACTGCACTCTAGCCTGGGTGACAGAGTGAGACTTTGTCTCAAAAAAAAAAAAACAAAAATTACCCAACCCCCAAACCTGACAACATCCAGGGCACCGTTTGGAACTGCATGGATAGAAGGGCTGACTAACAGATACCGGCGGCCCACATGGAGGCTCTGGAAGGCTCTGTTACTGCCTGAACAGCAGGCACCGCAGAACCCACCGTGTGCCGCCCAGGCCTCTGCTGTCTGTGGAACCTGTGCCCCCTGAATCTTAGCACAAGAACACATTAAAAATGAACCGGCTGGGATTTTGCCTGCTTCCTCGCCGAAGGTGTTGGGGGTGACCAGCATCTTGAGACCCTCCTTTTGTCATGATTTCAAAAATGCCATTGCTCCCTCACCAAGGTCACAGCTTCTCTTACAACTAAGAATACTTTTGTGCAAAACAGCAAAACGTGTCGGGACAACTAAGCATTGCTCAGGGACCAGGGCCAAAGGAGTGGGTCCAAAAAAATGTTTTAATTAAATTTTTAACAATTCAGTTAAACATTAAAGTTCTTTGATGTTTCAGTGTGAAAACCGTTTACCAAGGTCAGCTCCAGGGGCCGGGCCACAGCAGCACGGAGCTCTTATCTCCTTTCAGGGGAAGGTATGCTCTGGGATCACTTTTGCTAAACAAATGTCAGAGAAAAAATACTTTGCCTCAGAGTAACCCTTACTGTCCGCAGCCCGGGGCTGGGAGGGGCTGTTTATGTGCACACAGCAGGCCGGGCCGCAGGGCCAGACCCTGCCAGAGCGGCTTCTGGGCCGGAATCTCACCTTACCTTGGGGTAACTGGGAACATCACGTCGAGGAGTCAACTTCTTGTTGTTATCCAAAAAACTGTACTTGCAGAGGCAGCTGGTCCTAGAGAGAGGAGCAGAGATGAGCTGAGGTCCTGCTGTCTCAGTCTGGTGGAGCCCTCGGCAGAGCAAAAGCAAGCGACAAACTCAAACCCCCAAGCTCCGTGGGAGACGAAGTCAGGATGGCAGCGACCCCTCGAGCAAAATCCCCCAGGACCTGCCTGGACCTGACCTCACACTGGGCTCTTGGGAAACACACAGAAAGTCAGATGTTGAGGGTTATCTTCTCTTTTAGACAAGTCTCTAAAAACCTTTTCCGCAGGTTTCCAAAATGAAAACATTCTTATTCTAAAGAATCTAAACACGGGAACAAAATGAAAAAGAAGCAAACTAAGAAAACTGAAGTCCTCACTTCACCCATTTGTCTTCTGAAATCCCATACTCTGGAAATCACTTCTCATCGGTCGGTTTATCTTTCCAGAATGTTCTGAAGTGTGGACACATATGGGTGGCCACTGAATCCTTTTAACAATATTTTAATTTTTTGTAGAGATGGGGTCTTGCTATTATACCCAGACTGGTCTTGAACTCCTAGGTTCAAACAATCTTTCTGCCTCAGCCTCCCAAAGTGTTGGGATTACAGGGTGAGCCATTGCACCCCAATCCTTTGTACCATCCCTCCTACCCCCATGCTGGCAGAGTCTCGCTCTGTTGCTCAGGCTGGAGTGCAATGGTGCAATCTCAGCTCACTAAAACCTCTGCCTCCTGTGTTCAAGTGATTCTCCTGCCTCAGCCTCCTGAGGAGCTGGGATTACAGGTGCCCGCCACCGCACCTGACTAATTTTTGTATTTTTAGTAGAGACGGGGTTTCACCATGTTGGCTAGGCTGGTCTCGAACTCCTGACTTCAAGTGATCTGCCTGCTTCGGCCTCCCACAGCGTTGGGATTACAGGCGTGAACCATCCCACCCGGCCCCTTTGCACTTTTAAGCAAAGATGGAATTGCACCAAATTCACTCTGCTGCAACTTGCTTTGCCACCTGACATATCATGAACTCATCCCAAGCTGCTGCACAAAGCTTAGCTCCATTTTCAAAGTTCCTCCAGGGTGTGGCCAAAGCACACGTTAGTATCCAGTCCCCAGTGATGCACTTTTAAAATGTTTCCAACTTGCCCTGTTACATGGAACGTTAACAGATGAATTTTCTGCCTGATTCCAGTTTTGCTTAGCACTCGGTGTAGAGGTATCCCACACAGGAGCAGGGCAAAGTGAGCCAGGTGTGTTTCGGAGGGAAAGCCACCTTCCGCCTGGGCAGTGTGCTGGCTGCAGGGTGGTCCCTGGAAGCTGAACGAGAAGCGGCTGCCCCAGGAGGTCTCGCTGCCCTTGTGCCCCTGCAGCAGAGTGCCTGGGGGGAGGGGGTGGGCTGGGCGGATCTGGGGACCCTCTGTGGCTGTGCACTTGCCTGGGAGTGACCAGGCTCCCTTTGTACTTGGACGATGGTGGGTGTGGGTCGTGCCTGGCCTGTGTGACATTCATCAGGCTGGGGGGCACTCAGGGGGCTGAATGCAGCTGAAGCTCCTGCAATTTGTAAATAAAGCCCCATCTTCGGGGAGAGCAATTTAGTACTGCACTATGAGAGCCACATAGAAACTCACATCCTTGTCTGGGCACAGTGGCTCATGCCTGTAATCCCAGCACTTTTGAAGGCTGAGACAGGTGGATCATGAGGTCAGGAGATCGAGACCATCTTGGCTAACACAGTGAAACCACATCTCTACTAAAAATACAAGAATTAGCTGGGTGTGGTGTCACGTGTCTGTGGTCCCAGCTACTCGGGAGGCTGAGGCAGGAGAATCGCTTGAACCTGGGAAGCAGAGGTTGCAGTGAGCCGAAATCATGACATTGCATTCCGGCCTGGGCGACAGAGTGAGACTACATCTCAAAAAAAAAAAAAGAAAGAAAAATTCGTATCCTCTGAGCCCACACATCTACCCTGGGGAATTTATCTTAAGAATTAAACAGGAGCAAACAGCTCTGTGCACACAGATATTCATCGTGGCTTGATCTGTTGTAACAAAAACACGAAGCAGACTAGAAGCCACCTGAGTGTCCCCAAATGGAAGTAGTTTAAACCAGCACAGTGCATCGCTTGAGGGACTCTTATGCCATTAGGAAGATAACCACGGAGAGTACGCGGAGTGAGGAAACTGCATGAAAAGGGAAAATGAGAACGCTATGCACAGCGTGTACTGACAGCCAGTGCCGAAAGCGACCAGCCACAGGGAAGAAAGCACATTTGGTGGGTTTAAAACGAGTGCCTGGTTGTGGCCTTCTGGGAAAATCTCTGGGCTGTATGCTGGTTACATGTAATCTATTCACTGCTCACAAGGCCATTAGTGAAAAATAGACCAGGAAACAGCGTGTTATAGTTGTTTTTCTAAACAAGATATCCATACACAGAAAACATCTGGAAGGCCTTGGGTCTAGATTTAAACGAGGGACACTGTCCGCTGCTGTCATGGTGGTGCCCACCCTTCAACTCCCATCAGCAGAGCTTGGAGGTTTTCCAGCCAGCCTGTGCCATTTCCAAAGCTAGAGTAACATACAGATTTCCTTTCTGGAAAAGGGGCTGCAGTGTGATTTTCTCGCGTGCCCCGTCTCCTTCCCGTGATAACCTCCGCACTGCAGACCCACGTGGTCGCCCTTCCCTCTGCTTCGTGCTTGCAAAACCCGTCAGAGTTGCTACCACAGTTTGATGCGTAGGGGGAATTCTAACAGATTCAGCAAAGTATTAACAAAAACAACCAATAACGTGCACCGATCAGAGGGTATCTACTGTCACCCACTGAAGGAGAAATTCATGGACACATTTCCGTGCAGTACTGAACGTTGTCTGTTGCCTACGATGGCATGAGTGTGATTTCCTTTCTGCTTTGCTCTTGTGTGTAAACATTCGCACACGAGTTGTCTCTGTAAGTCTCCTGCGTTCCCTGGGAGGGCTATGGGAGTCTTCACCAAGCAAGACAGTTTGTGGGAATCCTGTGGTTTCCCACAGAGCTGGGAGCAGAGAAGGGCCTGCTGGGGCTCCCTGAACCTGCCTGGCAAGGCAGCCCCTCTCTCTGCATCCTGCTGCCATGGAAACCAGCATTTTCAGCAAACAGAGCAGCTGGCACCTCGCCCTTTCTTTTCATCCTATCTGGAGCTTATTTTTCCTTTCATTTCCTAGGGTCCCCATCCCCCTTTCCCTGGGGCTTAGGCCAGTGCACAAGGCCATTTGTTTGGGATGAAAGCTGAGCCCTCAGTTGCCACCCCAGGCTCCTGCAGGCTCCCCAGCTCTGAGCAAACTCCACATTCCATGCTCTGCTCTCTGCCTGGCAGTGCTGCGGGCCAGAGTGGCCGTGGCCCCCAGGGTAGACCTGCCCCGTCCCTGTCCTAAGTGTCAGCTGGCAGTTGGGTCTCTGTCGTCTCTGAAGGAAAACCTGGAGAAACCTAACTCGTGACTCTCAGGGGACGGCCGCCTGCTCCCGGGTGCTGCGTCTGGACCCTGGTGCTGCTGCTGGTCCCAAGGGGCAGCTTCTGGTGGCTCCAGACTCCTGGCTGGAGGCCCCACTGGGGTGTGCTATGTGGGCTGAACGTAGGTCCACATTTCAGGCTCATACTGGTCCTCTGAGCGCATGGGGCTGAGCTAGACCCACCCTGTCCAGGGCCTCTATTCTCCTCCCAGAGGCAAGACTGTCCAGAGGCCTCTGGCTGGGCTGCCATCTCGGGAAGGGGGCGCCTCCCAACCCCCCTCCACCGGCCTTTTGCAGCTCCTCTGCCCAGCCATCCGGGGAAGTCCCAGCTTAAGCCTGGTCCCAGGGTCCCCACATTGCTACAGGTCTCTCATGAGTGAGACGCAACCCTGCTGTTGACAAAGAGAAGAGGCACCAGGCAAACAGCTCGGCGTCTCTATTCCGAGTTCCTTTCTACATAGAGAAACAGGAAGGGGTTTTGTGTCGGGGGGCTGCTGGCTCTGTGACTAGGGCTTGGGGCACGTGACACACTGGGGCTGAGACCAGAGCCCAGGAGGCTGGGTTCGTTTTTTCTCAATGTGTCGGCGATGCTGAAGATTTTTTACCATGCTCTGTGTTGGACGCAAGAGCCTCATTTACCTGTCTCTCACCTACAGGGGGAGGCTGCCAGAGATATCAGCTGCAAATGTCGCCTCCAGAAGCTGACGGGGCACCAGGAAGTCTCCTTCTCTTTGGTTTATGGTGCTGTGCGTTCTAAAAATGTACCCTGGAGGAAGTGCCTCCGTCACTCACATGGGCCCAAGTGCCCCCCGCAGCCCGACGTGCCTGACAGGCACCTGGGGGCTGATGTTTCCCTGGAGCTCCTGGCGGCTTCCTCTGCGTGTTCTGGAATCGGTGTTATCCTCCCACGTGGTGTGTTATGGGCTGAACTGCATCTCCCCCAACAAGTCATATGCTGAAGTCCTAAACCTGCCGCCTGTGAAGGTGGCCTCATTTGGGGATAGGGCTGTTGCAGACGTAGTTAAGATGACGTCATCCTGGAGGGTGACCCCATTCCGATAGGATGGGTATCTTTAGAAAAAGGGGGAAACCTGGACAGAACAGATGGGAGCACCAGGTGAAGAAGAAGGGACCTCCAGGCCAAGGGGCACCAGGGATTGCCGCTGGCAGCCACCAGCGGCCAAGAGAGGCCTGGAAGGACCCGCCCCTGGGGTCTTTAGAGCGGGCAGGGCCTGCTGGCACCCTGATTTTGGACTTGTGGCCTCCAGAACTACGTGGGAATACATTCCCATCGTTTCAAACTGCCCAGTTTTTGAAGCCCCAGGAAATGACAATAAGTTCGATAAAACAAATTCTACCCCCCAACAACGTGACCCGCAGGACCAGCGCACATCAGGAGCCAGGCCAGGAGCAGCATGAGATCGAGCCCTCACCTCGCCTTCTACAGACATGGAGGGCAGGACCGGCGAGGCGGGAGGCTGTCTCACCACTTGCTGCTGCTGCTGCTGCTGTGGGTGGGTGGGCAGCAAATGCAGTCGTTTAAGGGAGAAGAGGCTGCAATTTACAAACACCTCCAGAAAGTGCTCAGGGACACACATTTGTGGGTGAGGAGCTGGGGGGAGCCCTGGGAGGCATGACCTAGCTCCAGACACACTCCTCTGGGCGGTGGAGTTCCCCAACCCACAGGGAGCCCCCAGGCTGCTGTGCAGGGAATCTGGTTTCAGGCTGAAGACTAGAACTCAGGTTTCATCCTCTTCCCCTCGTGCTGGTGGTGGGGCAAGAAAGGCTTTCCTGTTTCACCCACAGCCCCCATGTGAGGGGGCACGGCACTGGGACACCACCCTCCTGCCATGGCAGCGTGGCACCTGGGCACAGGGGACGGCCAGAGGGCTGACCCAAGCCACATAGAGCTCATGGCCAAGGGTGGAGCCACAGGTAAAAGTGATGTGTGTCTGAGGCTGTCAAGCCGGATCCCAGCCTTGGGGGCCCAACTCTGTGGCCACTTCTGTGTACCGTGGGAGCTCCTCCTAGGCTCAGAAAGGAGGGACTCTGTCTCTCATCCCTTCAAGAACCTCACACCACAGGAATGATGAAGATGGACTGTTCACTCAGTTTTCCATGGTCACAAAGTATGGCCCTGCCTTTCCCTAAGTCAGCTGTACTGAGACGTCCCTAACTCCAAGTGAGCCCACGAGTTTGCAGGGCAGACACGTGGTACAGCCCCTGTAGGACTCGCACTCACGTGGCTCAGACAAGGCCTGCTTCCTTTCACCCGGCCTTCCTCCCTAAGGCCTGGCCCCCAGGGCTTTGAGGAGACCAGGCAAGGACCTCCAGCTTTCCCCTTACCTGCTGCCTCTGAGACCCTTCACCTGTCACACTCCCTCACTAAGCAGATTGTCCTGGAGTTTCACATTAGGGAGTGATCGTCGGCATGCCAGGCAGCCCTGAGCCACTGAGTCCAATTGTCTGGGGCCGTTCCTCGGCTCAGGAGTCCCCGTTAGATTCCACCAAGGCCGGCCAGTGGCACCCTGGGGAACCAGGAGCCGCATCATACGCCAGTGATCTCTGGGCTGGCACCAGCGGGCATGGAGGCAAAGCCGGGAGGTTGAGCGGGTCCCGTGCGCCCCTCACTTGGCTCAGCGCCTGCACACAAGTGCTCAGTGCTGCACTCTGCTCATCATCACTGGCGTCTCTTTGCTACTATGTGCATTTCCACCCCCCGTTTGGGCGTGGTTCATCCACACATGTCCTGACCCTGGCTCTAATAGAGTCCTGCTGTACAAAAAACTGACTTTGGAGGTAGCATCGTGGAGGCTGCAGCATTCTCCCTCAAGTCACAGCTCCCTGGGCCCCTGTAGCACCTGTGAAGGACGGCTGTTCCCGGGAGACTGACTTCAGTGTTCGTAACGGCTGGAGCCCTCGCTGGACTGCAACCCCATGGAATATCACACAGGGAATGGGATCCCCGGGGGCACCAGGAGGCTCATCCCCCAAACGCCTTTTCTTTCTTTTTGTCTTGTCTTTAGAAATGGATATCAACTTATTCCAAGCTGGATGCACTGCTCCTAAGGCTCGGATCTGCAGAAGGAGGACTCCCCTTTTTGCAAAGTCGTCTTCCTAGCCCCCATCTGCGGTATGTGCTCTTTTTTTTTTTTGAGACAGAGTCTTGCTCTGTCGAGGCCAGGCTGGAGTGCAGTGGCGCAATCTTGGCTCACAGCAACCTCTGCCTCCAGGTTCAAGCGATTCTCCTGCCCTCAGCCTCCCCAGTAGCTGGGGTTACAGGCATGCACCACCACACCTGGCTAACTTTTGTATTTTTAGTAGAGACAGGGTTTCACCATGTTGGTCAGGCTGGTCTCGAACTCCTGACCTCGTGATCTGCCTGCCTCGGCTTCTCAAAAGTGCTGGGATTATAGGCATGAGCCACCGTGCTGGCTCCCCCCCCTTTTTTTTTTGAGACAGAGTCTTGCTCTGTAGAGCGCAGGCTAGAGTGCAGTGGTACGATCTCAGTTCACTGCAACCTCTGCCTCCCCAGTTAAAGTGATTCTCCTGCCTTAGCCTCCAGAATAGCAGGGGTTATAGGCGTGTGCTACCACCCTGGCTAATTGTTGTATTTTTAGTAAAGATCGGGTTTCCCCTTGATGGCCAAACTGGTCTTGAACTCCTTACCTCAAGTGATCCTCCCGCCGTGGCCTCCCGAAGTGCTGGGATTACAGGCGTGAGCCACCGCCCGGCCCATATGTGCCCTTTCGTTAGAAGAAAGCCACTTACTGACAGGCGGGTGGCAAGCAGGGCGGCTGTCTCCAGACTGCGCTGTCCAGAGCCTGAACCACCAGCCTTTCTTTTAGAGAAATAAAGCTCATAGCCCCAGCCCATCTGGAAAGAAAGCCCTCCCCAGGCCCGGCCGCCCGTGGCGCCGGTGCAGACCCTACCTGCTGCTTCTGGCCGCCAGCTCCTCCCTCATCTTCTTAATGTCACTCTTGCATTTCTCAATCTCCACCACTTTTAGTCCTTCCACTGGTGAGAGAGAGAGACAGCAAGGGCGTTACCATGGACGAATGTGGACGATCTCTCAAGGCTGGTACCTAAGGGCTCCCTGTGGCTCCTGTCCCGGCTGCTAAGACTCAGGTTTTGCCCGGACCTCCCCACTTCGCTCAGCCACATCTGACTCTAAACACGCAGGCACGTGCTGTGGCCAGGGCTGCACCACTGCATCCCTCTGTGCCGTTCCCGGAGGGCAGAAGCTCCTCCCCACTTTCCGCTCCCTGAATCTCAACTCTGGCACCCACTTTTTGCTCCATACCCCTAAGGACCAGCTGAAGACACGGGACAGCCGGGCGCGGTGGCTCAAGCCTGTAATCCTAGCACTTTGGGAGGCTGAGGTGGGTGGATCACCTGAGGTCAGGAGTTCAAGACCAGCCTGGCCATCATGGTGAAACCCCATCTTAAAAAAAAAAAAAAAAAAAAAAAGACATGGAACAAAGAAGTCTTTTATCCCAAAAAGAAAAGGGGGAAAATGTGGCGCCGGAGCATTAACATGCAGCGAACGGCAAAGCTTCTCAGCGAGGATTACGGTCTCATTAGGGGAAAAGCTTTTCATTGTGAAGTTCACCGGGAGAAGCTGCTGACTTGAAACAGGAGAGAAATCGGCAAGGCCGAGGATCAGCAGAACTTGGGCGTTGTCGCATTCCTGGCGTTGAAACCGCCTTTGCAAAAGTATGACTGAGACAGAGAAACGGATCTAACTTAACGGATTCCATCTTGCTTCTAACCTCCAACCGTCCTTGTTCGTTCCTCTGGGAGAAACTTAGCTTCTAACCTCCAACTGTCTTTGTTCGTTCCTCTGGGAGAAACTTAGTTTGTAGTTTATAGTTTAAACAAAGATGGCAACAGCCCTTTCCCAAAGCAGCCTGGGGACGAGACTGACACTAGCCACAGGATTAGAAATGATGGTTTCGGAATCATGCAGCTGGAGGCTACAAGATGCTGACCCTCCCTAAACTGCTCCTGAGATCAGGGCCTGAGACGTTTTGCAGACCCCGCACTTACCAGCTGGCCCCACCCACATCCATAAACGGACTCTTCAGATCTTGTGGTCTCCACTCAGGAACTGACCCAGGGCAAGAAGACGGCTTCAACTCCCTACGATTTAATCCCTGACCAATCAGCACTCCTGGCTCACTGGCTTCCCCCCTCGCACCAAGTTATCCTTAAAAACTCTGCTCCCTGAATGCTTGTGGAGACTGATTTGAGGAATAATAAAACTCTGGTCTCCCACGCAGCTCGCTCTGGGTGAATGACTCTTTATTGCAATTTCCGTGTCTGATGAATCTGCTCTGTCTAGGCAGCAGGCACGGTGAACCCCTTGGGCGGTTACAGACTCCCACTGCAAAGGTGGGTCTCAACAGTTAGGGTGCTATTTTTCTTTTTTGAGATGGAGTTTCACTCTTGTTACCCAGGCTGGAGTGCAATGGCGCGATCTCGGCTCACCGCAACCTCCGCCTCCTGGGTTCAGGCAATTCTGCCTCAGCCTCCTGAGCAGCTGGGATTACAGGCACGTGCCACCATGCCCAGCTAATTTTTGTATTTTTAGTAGAGATGGGCTTTCACCATGTTGACCAGGATGGTCTCGATCTCTTGACCTCGTGATCCACCCACCTCGGCCTCCCAAAGTATTGGGATTACAGGCGTGAGCCACCGCACCCGGCCTAGGATACTATTTTTCAACCAAACTGGAGCTTCTGCCTCCAAGAGAGTGTTAAACTTCAAGATATTCACCCTTGGCTGACTGCATGCTTAGCTCAGAAATGCTCCCTGAAGCAACCAGCTTTGTGAGGCTTTTCAATTAGAGTACTAAGAAATAAAAAAGATTAGCTTTGTTACTTTGTAATCACACCTCAATTTTTATGCAAAAGGATACTCTCACGATATCACTCTATTCCCCTTTTCATGAAGTTTGGCTCTTTGAATAACTGCTGAAGATAAAAAGCCAATGATTTCTAGAGGAAAAGCCAATCAACTCAGAGCCTTTGGCTAGTTTGTAACAATTCCTTCCCACCCCAAGGAAGTACTGTGGCTCCAGAAAGAAATTCTCCTAGGGCAGTGCCCAGGGCAGCCTGGCTGGAATCAGCCTCCTGGGTGGGTTTTGGCGCATTTCCAGGGTCAGGGATCAAGTAGGGGCATGGCTTCTTGGGACACTGCTTCTTTCTGCCCAGAGGGACAAGGAATCTGGAGGGTGAGATGTTTGGATCTGGTCATGCTGATGTACTTCTGTGCCATGGAAGCTTTCTCTGCCCCTCTTCTACCCAACAGCAAGAGGACGTGGGTCATGAAGTGCATGTGGCTGGAGCTAGTGTGGTCACTGTCCTGATGGCGGCGTCCAGATGAGCTGCTGCTGGGGAAGCACAGGGTTCCTGAGGTCGGGACATTTGGGTCCAACCACGAAGAGTCCACCATCTCCTTTGGAGCGGGGTCTCCGTTCTCTCAAGCATCACCCCAAGGAAGCTGATGGATGCCACAGGCCGTCTCCTGAGAAAAGGCACCCAAGAGCCCATTCCAGGTTTGCATGTGGACTGGGAGGCCCGACGTGGCCTCCAAGGGTACTCCTGGGCCTTGTCTAGACTCTAGGATCCCATCCACGTCCTGTGGGTTTGCCATTTGGACACTAATGTGAGCAAATACCCAGTTCAACATCAGTGGCAGGAAAGGAGCTCCGTGTGGTTCACACGTGGAAGGCCGCACATGCTGAAAGTGAGTAGATCTGGGGGAGAGTTGGGCAGGTGGTGTGGACGGCTAACAGGCAGCTGCGCCCTCTGTCCAAGGTCCTGGTCCACTTACTATGTCTTAAATGTCATTTTCCTGAATATAAAAATATCCTATGATCCTTGTAGGAAAGGTATTAATGTGTGTCCTTCCAGGCCTTCTGCCCTCTCCCGTGCCTTCTAAATATTCATCCTGTCTACCTGCCTATCTGTCTGTCTATCTCTCTACTACCTATTTACCACTCACTCACTCGCTGTCCATCCATTCATCTATCTATCCAGTCATTTACCTTCTATCTATCCATTCTTCTATCTACTATTTATCTATCTATCGTCTTCTACCTGTCCATTCATCCATCTGTGCATCTGTCTCTCCATCCATGTATCTCTTTCTATCCACCCACCCACCAATCTATCCATTCATCCTATGTATCTACCTATGTTCTATTTATCCATCCTATTTATTGTTCTATCCATTCTCTCTGTCCATCCATTCTATGTATCTACCTATTTTCATTTCTTTTTTTTTTTTTCATTTAAAAAAGACAAATTCTTTATTTAAATCAACAAACTCATCTTCCTCAAGCCCCAGAGCATGGTAGACAGCCCTCCCTCTCCATCCCCTCACCCCATCCCTTAGCCACAGTGAGGGTAATGGAAAATGAGAAGCTGTGAGGGCCTCTGCCGGGGAAGGCTGCCCCAGATGTGTGGTGAGCACAGTCAGTGCAGCTGTGGCTGGGGCAGCAGCTGCCACAGGCTCCTCCCTATATTTTAAGTTCCTGCAGCCGCAGCTGTGGGAGAAGCATGCTTGTAGAAGCAAGGCAAGTCCAGCATCAGAAAGCAGAGGCAGCATCACTGATGCCCAGCCACAGATGGATGAGGGTGCAGAGCTCAGGGACAGAGCAGGCCAGGAGGAAGGAGAGGCATAGTGGTGGGGGTGCTGAGGCCCCTTCATTTTGGTCCCAGGGGAAAAGAAGAGCCAGTTTCTCCAGTTTTGATGTGTATGGGGTAGGGAATGTATTAGCTGGGGGGAGGGGCTGCCAACAGGCACCCCAGAGGTGACAGGAGAGGCTGAACCCCCTCCCTAACGGAAGGGAGCTTGAGAGCTCTGGGGCTCTCTGGGAATGTCACTGCTAAAATACATATCTACATATACATTAACCATTCGTGGGAGTGCAGGGGCAAGGCCTGGGGCGGGGTCAGAGGATCTGGCCCGGCATCCTGTAGCCTGTCATGCGGTTGGTACCCATCTGCAACCCGATCACGTTCCTGCCCTCTTGCAAATGGTTGTCTGAGAAGTTCCGAGGATTCTCCTTGGATTTCTTAGGGAACCAATTGGGATCCCCAGGGAAGAGCCCATCATCCTGGGCTACTGCCAGCCCACCCGGATTCATCAGCGTCTGCTGCACACAGGCCATGTTCTTTCCTTCCCAGAGGTCCACGGTTCGGAAGGTGTCAGTGGTGCTAATGCCACAGCCCTCAGCTGCCTGCAGGAACTGAGACATCTGCTCCGTCTGCTTGAAGGCCATGGTGGAGGCCTGGATCTTCTTTACAGGGGCCTGCCCCTCGGGTACAGTGCATTAATGAGCTCACATAGCACCGTGCCATCCTTGAGCCAGTTCTGGAAGTTCTCCTGCCCAGGCTGGGGCCGGCCCACATCCTTTGGGCACTGGGTGGTGATCCACTGGATCAGGATCTGCTCCAGGTCTGCATCATGTTGCTTTTCAATCTTCTGCTGCACCTCCTGGCTCAGGCCATATGCAGGTCCCCTGTTGGCCATTCCAATGGGTGGCAGTGGCTGTGGGGAGGGTTCGAGCGGGCTGGAGAGATGCGCCTATCCTCATTTCTTTCTTTTGTTTTTTTTTTTTTTTTTGAGACACGATCTTGCTCTGTCACTCAGGCTGGAGTGCAGTGGAACAATCACAGGTCACTGCAACCTTCACCTCCCAGGTTCAAGTGATCCTCCCACTTCAGCCTCCTGAGTAGCAGGAACTAAAAGGGTACACCACCACACCTGGCTGATTTTCGTATTTTTCGTAGAGACGAGGTTTCACCATGTCGCCCAGGATGGTCTTGAACTCCCGGACTAAAGTGATCCTCCTGCCTTAGTCTCCCAAAGGGTTGGGATTACAGGTATGCGCCCTCATCCAGCCTCTACCTATCTTTCTATTTATCCATCGTATCTATGTATCTATTTGTGTATGTATGTATGTATCTATCTATCATCTATCCATGCTGTCTGTGTCTATGTATCTATATATCTATTATTAATTTTAAAAGATAAAATTCGGTGTATTTTCTAACTTTCCCATTTCACTCTTCAGGAGGTTAGGGGCCTTCCCTATATCAATGGCTGGCGTCCCAGCTCACATTTTTCTTTTTCTCCCTTGAAGAAAATGTTTACTTATCATACTGAGCAGGATAAATAAATACCAAGGGCTTCATGTCAGTTCAGATCACATTTTTGCTGCTAAATGAGTTTGCAGCAGATCTATACTTTCCCCCCACGTGCACACAAGGCTCTGTTTTAAGCTGGCTCATGGTTTGTGATGGGAGCATGATGTTGATTGACGGTGCAGTCCACTGAGATCCGCCTCCCTGGCTACTGACTGGGGTGGTATTAAAATCACACCTCTCGGGTGACGCAGCACAGCATCCCTAGTAGGAATCCCAGAGATGCACAATTTGTGGCAATTAAGTTTCCGAAAAGGCTGTTGGGAAGTAAATGGAGAGTGAATAACAAGATGGCAAAAGCTGTGCCTTCCTCAACGCAGAGAAAACAAGATGCTGTGAATGACGGGGCTGGGTTGGAGGTCTGCGGGAGGAGGCAGAGGTGAGCATGCGGTGGATGTGGGTGCCTGTGTCCCTGGGGGTTCTGCATCCTCACTCCCTGGCCTTTCTAGGACGCCAGGCTGCTGTGGGGAAGATTCCTCAGCTCCCCTCATGGACCCATTCCCACCCCTGCTCCACCTCAACCCAGAGGGAGGAGCAGGCCGGTCCTGAGGGGTGTGGGGCCTTGAGTTGAGAGGTCTACACAGACAGCAGCAGAACCAGGGAGGCTGGACGTCAGCTCTGCCCATCATGACCCCCTCCTCTGCCTTCAAAAGCTGAACGTAGGCAGACACTGACCGCACACCCCAAACTGAAGCAGAGGCTCCCTGGCCCAGTCGGCACTGCTGGGGGCTGGCAGTTCAGCACACAACTGCCTGTTATTCCCACTGACCAGGTGCGGACCCCAGGATACGCTGGTGTGGGGGCCAGGATCATCTGGAAACCCTGGCCTGTCCTCTTAAAAGGACTTTAAGCTAGGCATGGTGGCCCACGTCTGTAACCCCAGCACTTTGGGAGGCCAAGGAGGGTGGATCACCTGAGGTCAGGAGTTTGAGACCAGCTTGTCCAAACAACATGACAAAACCCTGTCTCTACTAAAAATACAAAAATTAGCTGGGCGTGTTTGCAGGCTGCCGTAATCTCAGCTACAGGGGTGCCGAGGCAGGAGAATCACTTGAAGCTGGGAGGTGGAGATTGCAGTGAGCCGAGATCACGTCACTGCCCTCCAGCCTGGTTGACAGAGCGAGACACCGTCTCATAAAAAAAAAACGACTTTAAAAGAGATTTTTGTGAGCTTCCACAAGTCCCAGGCCACCTGCAGGAAAAGCTCTACGAGGGATTTTCTGAGAGATGCTGGCTTTGGGGGAAGCGGGCTGGCGGGTTGGGAGAGCTGGGCCAGGCTCAGGAGGTCCTGTGCTGCGCTCCTTCCCCAGCCTCAAAGCGCTGGGCAAGAGGCCGAGAATCTGGCAGGCCCTTTGGCTGCAGAACTAGTGAAAGTTGTTTAAAGACATGTATGAATAGAGCTGTGTTTCAACACTTCCTCCACGAGCCTCCCTAAAGAACCCGTGGAGAGCACACTTCCTGAGTGGCAGTGAACAGCAAGGCTTGGTTCTAGCATCTAGGCTTCTGGGCTGTTTGGATGCCCCCGTCCTTCCCTCTGTGTTAAACTTTGCCCCAGGCGGTCAGCTCCTGTCCTGGCCCAGCTTAGGTTCTGCTCCAAGCCCAGAGCTCTGGGACAAAACGTGGATGGAGCAGAGCTGCTCTGTGTCCTGGCCACAAACCAGGAAGGAAGGGAGTAAAGGGCCTGGCTTTAAAATCTCTTTTTAATGGTTCACCTCCAGTCAGGACGTGACGGGAGGGGCTTGGGTGTTCTGTTTACGAAATAGTTTTAACCTAAGGGAAATCCCAGATCGCTGGAACAAGGCTAAACTTTTTATATCAAAAGGAAGAAGAGCTTTGAAAGTCAATGAAGAGAAATGAAGACATTTATATTCGATTCAGAGGAATTATACATTTGAGAAGAAGCAGGAAATGCCATTTGAGACAAGTCCACCACAACGCAATATGGCTTTAAGGTGGCCAGGCCTAGTGGATGAGTCCTCTAACTCAAGAAGCAGAAAACAGTTTGGCCAGGCATGGTGGCTCCTGCCTGTAATCCTAACACTTTGGGAGGCTGAGGTGGGTAGATCTCCTGAGGTCTGGAGTTCAAGACCAGCCTGGCCAACATGGTGAAACCCCGTCTCTACCAAAAATACAAAAATTAGTCGGACATGGAGGTGGGCGCCTATAATCTCAGCTACTCAGGAGCCTGAGGCAGGAGAAGTGCTTGAACCCTGGGGTGGAGGGTGTAGTGAGCCAAAATAGCGCCACTTCACTCCAGCCTGGGTGAAAGAGTGAAACTCCTTCTCAAAAAACAAACAAACAAACAAAAACAGCTCACAGCAGCTCATGTATAGCAGAAGCTGTGTGCATGTGTGTGTATGTGATCATATGTATGAATGTATCTGCATGTGCCTGGGTGTTTGCACATGTGTGCATGTGACAGCCGGACATGTCTGTGTGATTTCACATGTGTATATGTGAGTACATGTGCACCTTTCTGTGCGTGATTACACGTGCACGTACATATGTAGATGGGAGCATCTGCCTCCGGCCCTGGCCCCGCTCCTGGCCGCCTTCCCCATCTGGCTAGCTTCTGGGAGCCGTGCAGGGTTGGGACTGACCTTCTGAGAAGCTGGCCATGTGCTTCCCCAGTGGCCTGTGTGAGAGGCTCAGGTGCAGGCCCTCTCCTCAAAAGGACTTTCCCTTTCTGCCCTCCAAGCTTCCTCAAATGTCGGGGTACGTGCATCTTTGGGTGAAGGCTCTGCTGCCCTCGAAATCTCTCTGAAACTCAAACTCCCTGCGTTCAGCACATGTGCAGTATCCTGGCCACCTCCTCTAAAGCAGACCTGCTGGAGAGTGGGGGGCTGTCAGCCAGAAGTGCCCGAGAGGATGAACCCAAAGCCAGGTGGAGGTCAGGAGAACAGTCTGGCACAGCTGCCTCCTGGAGTCGGGGTGTGAGCTGCATGTGGGGCGAGGAGGTCAGCCAGGGGGACTGCAGAGAGGCTCCCCCAACCTTGCCCAGTCCCTTCCCTGTCCTGCACTGTTCTTCTTCCCTACTCCTTGGAGAGGTGAGCTTCAATCCCATGTCTGCAGTCCTAGGCCTCTGGTGCTAGAAATCAGTCCGACTAGTAACGCCCAGTTTTACCTGCAGAAGCACCAGTAATTCTGGTCTGAGCAGTGAGCCTGAGCGCGGTGGGTGAAGAGTGGGGTCCTCTTCTAGGCCGTCTGTGTGCATTTACTGAGGGCCCTATGGGAAGACGCCTTCCCTCCGAGAGGTTAGCAATTTTGGAGAATTTTGCAGCTAGAACAGGCTAGAGGGGAAGCTCCTCTGGGCCGTGGCCTTCAGTTACCTGCCACTTGGAGGCAAAATAGGAACAGTTTTCTTTTGGGTCGGTGGTTATTCTCCAGGGTCAGTTACTCAAAGCCACGCAGGGTTACTAAATATCATGTTGGGAGGTGGCATCATTCTCTTTAAGAGTTTTGAGAGTTACTGCATGGGCCTTTCAACTTGCCTGTTTGCACTTTGCGGGAAAAGCGCATGGCAGGAGCTGGCACTAGCTTCTGGGCGGGGCACAGGAGATTGGGGAGGAACGCTGAGGAAAAGCCCAGGCGCTGGAGAGAAAAGGAGAGGGGGGAGGCACCTGCTGCCCTCGGGCATCTGCATGCTGGCCTGTGGTGACTGTAGCTTTCTGCATCTGTAAAGGTGGGTGACACCGCCACACTAAGCCTTTTTTGCCCGTTTTGGCTCAAACCCTACCCAAGTTTGGAGAGTCCCCTGTGACATGGGCTTGGTGGAGAGCTGAGCCAGCCTCCCACTGCAGACGATGGAAGGGCAAACGCTCGCTGCGGTGGGTTGAATTGTGTCCCCCCAGAAAGATCTGGTCACAGCCTAATCCCTGGACTTGTGAATGAATGGGCCCTGACTTAGAAAAAGGTCTGCGCAGATATAATCCTTCAGGGATCTCGAGATGGGCCCACCCTAGATTTAGGTGGTCTTGAAATTCAGAGAGAGGCATCTTTATAAGACGTGGCAGAGAGAGCCTGGAGACACGGAGACATGGGAGAATGCCATCACGAGACGACACAGGCAGAGATTAGAGCGACGCAGCGTTCTGAGCTCAGGAGTGGCAAAGATTGCCGGCAGCCACGTGGGTCTGAGAGAGAGGCATGGAAGCAGCGCCCCTCACAGCCTCCAGAAGGAGCCGGGCCTGCTCATTCACGCCTTGATTTCAGACTTCTGGCCTGCAGAGCTGCGAGAGAACCCGTTTCTGTTGCTTAAGGTTCCCGGTCTGTGGGGCTGTCTGCGGCAGCCTCAGGACACTCACAGCCTCCCTTGGTCGGGCCTGCCTTGTGGCTAGACCGTTGGCGCATGGTCTGGCTCTGTCTAGATTTTTTTTCCTTTTTTTTTAAAGACGGGGTTTCACCATGTTGGTCAGGCTGGTCTTGAACTCCCGATCTCAGGTGATTCACCCGCCTTGGCCTCCAAAGTGCTTGGATTACAGGCGTGAGCCACCACGTCCAGCCCTCTGTCTAGATTTTTAACCTGTAGTCAGTGACGTGGAGGAGCGGCCTGATGCCTGCACAGGTGGCCGAGGAGCCTCGAGGAGGGGGCCTAGGTCCAGAGTGAGAAGTGCAGGGGAGCTGGTGTGCATCTGGGATTCAGAGACGGCAGCACGGGCATCTGCACGGCGTGAGCTCTGCACGGGATTTGGGCAATTGTTGCTGCACAGCTCCAAGCCCTCCTGGGGATCCCGGGAGCTTCCCAAAATCCTTTAGGAAAAAAGTCCTTTCCTGCTGAAAGCAGCTGCGATCACTTTCTGTTGCGTGCAGCTGCTGCTTTCTAACCTGTGTTATTTATTTTTTATTTTTTTCCAAGGCGGAGTTTCGCTCTTGTTACCCAGGCCAGAGTGCAATGGTGCGATCTCAGCTCACCACAACCTCCGCCTCCTGGGTTCAGGCAATTCTCCTGCCTCAGCCTCCTGAGTAGCTGGGATTACAGGCACGCACCACCATGCCCAGCTAATTTTTCTATTTTTAGTAGAGACGGGGTTTCACCATGTTGACCAGGATGGTCTCGATCTCTTGACCTCGTGATCCACCCACCTCGGCCTCCCAAAGTGCTGGGATTACAGGCTTGAGCCACCGTGCC
>CAUYOR010103763.1:0-24637 GCA_963573925.1 Callimico goeldii
TCTATTTTATCTAATGTGAGAATTGCAACTCCTGCTTTTTGTTTATTTATTTATTTTTGCTCTCCATTTGGTTGGTAAATTTTTCTCCAACCCTTTGTTTTGAGTCTTTGTGTATCTTTGGATATAAAATGTGTCTGGATGTAGCATACCGTTAGGTTTTGGCTGTGTCTTTTGATTGGGGGATTTAGTCAATTTAAATTTAGGGTTACTGCCATTTGATGTTAACTGGCTATTTTATCCTGATAAAAAAATAAATTTATCTGTGAATATACCTAAATTTGTGCACCCCTATTGGATGAATATCCAACTAGTGGTCTGGATTGGTGCTTACTATATTCAGTAATTTTTTTGAGTCCTAAGAGACTACTTTGGGCCTTTTTTTTAATTTTATTTTTTATTTTTTGGTGATGCCACACAGGAAGTGATGTGGCCTATGGGGAGACCCCCTTTCAGCTATCAAATGTGGGCTGTGACTAGGAATAGTAGCTCATGCCTATAATCCCAGCACTTTGGGAGGCAGAGGTGGGAGGATCTCATGAGCCTGGGAGTTCAAGACCAGCCTGGGCAACACATCTCAGGAGAGTTCTGGAGGTAGTCTTAAAGCAGTTTTTTTAATCTTTTAGGAGGATAGCCCCTAAGTGATTCTTGAAGAGACCAGTATTATCTTTGTGCTGATCCATATACCAGTATTGAATGTATGGCCAGTTTTCAGGCACCCTGGCTCTCTGTATAGAATTGTAGCAGTCAGTGTTAATACATTCATGTTCTGGTTATTAAGTCAGTATTAAAATGGATCGCAATGAAAAACTAGATTTCCTACATTGAACTTGTATTAATTTTATAATTATAAAAAAATGGCATGCAAGGAAATGCAGATGAACAAAAAAAGGGGAAAAAGTAGCAAACAATAAAAATGTCCTACCAAAAATGATGTTGAGGGGAATTTGGGGAGCATATGATTGTGTCCATGTGTGTTAAAGTGTGTGTGTTAAAGGGTTGGTTCCTCAGGTTTGGGTTTATTCAGGCCAGTGTCATTTCATAGATAGCATATCTAAAGAGGTACCAAAATTGATCCAGCTCCCAAGATTTAGAGGGAATGGCACCAGCCAGAGAATTGCTGGCCTGGCTGAGTCATGACTTTCATAAATTTACATAACCTATAACAGCCTGCCAGAATCATGTCTGTTCTTTCAGACTTAGCTAAATTATATGTTTTCTAATTATAAACCCAGTTTTTCTTTCCTTATCCTTGACTTTAGAACTCTTTTAAGATACTCTTGTGTTCTTCTAGCTTTTATTCCGTCCCATATCCCATAAACAACATAAGCTCGTTAGATTCCCACTTGAGTATCCCTGTAATTTGACTTCTCATTCCTTCCCAGTAAATACCTTCATATAATTTAGGATCCCTCTAGGAAAAACCCTTTGTACTTACTGCTCCCACCTTCCCTTTACTTTCCAGAGTCTCTGTCTTTACAACTCAGTTAATTGTCACTTAGAATGCCTTTCCTCCCCAGTCAGTTAGTACTCAAATCCTATGTAATCTTTAAAAGCTATCTAGCTCAAATGTCTACTCCCTGCCACCTTCCCCAAACTCCCAGTTAGAAATCATTTCCCTTAAACGGAAATCACATAGCATATTTTTTGGACCATTCCTATTAGAACTTCTGATGTTCTTCATTTAAAACCAAGATACCTATGTTATCTTCTCTAGCAGACTGTTAACTTCCTGGAGGGCTAGACTGTTTTTAATTCATCTTTGCATTTCTCAGGGTACCAAACTCAGTGCCTTTCTGTGGCTACTCAGGAAATATTGAACCAATGAATGAGTGTTTTATCTGTGTCTGTATTATCTTCCCAACTAGGCTAGAAGCTGCTTGAATGCCAAAAAATTTTCCTATTTATCATGGTATCTCTAAAAGTACCTTGGCCTATAGCTTATGCAATTAATATTAACTGAGTAAATGACAAAGCTAGTCTGACTAGCTATTATTGTTTATGTAAAAAGATTTGTACCCCCTTGTCTTTCTTATCATCCTGCTGATTCATTCCTGTGAGCCCTTCCCCTGACTGCTTCTCACCCAAGTGTTTTTTTCTGTGTACATGTTAAAGAAAGCATTTTTTAAGGAAACACACAGTTTATTTTATTCCCCCTCTGAGAGAAAATTACTTTCATTTTAGGTTTTTGTTTATGGGATCTTTTTTGCTGTACTGTAGATGATATCCATGTGGTCAGTGGATGCCTTTTAGTATTCCCATTGTTTCCATGTGTGGGACAGTAGTGTGTATGTGAGCATTTGCTATTTGATTACTTGCAGGCTCTATATTAATAACTAATGAGAATAACTAGTATTGCTCCACTGTAAGACAGTAATTAGAAATTATCTTATTTACTTGCAATGGTGTTTAGTAAGGTGCTAAACACCTTTCTGATTCTCTGTCCTTACCAGTGGAAAACCTGCCTAACTCCACAGACTTGTAAGGATGAATATAAATGCTTCATCTAAATGTACAGTGTTTTCTAGAAACTACATGAACACTATCAAAAAGGATTTTTGGGGGCAGGTGGTTAATAGTGAAATGTTGTGAATTAGAAAGAACCTTTCTATCAATTTTGCCTGTCTATAAACTTCGTTGAGAATAAAATAAAATGTTTTATACTTGGAAAGAGATACTCTTTTGGAAAATATGTAGAGGCAGACCTGTCCACACAGCAAGTGTAGTATTCTGAAAGAGAATCTTGATATTAGCAAGATGCAAGATATAACTGCTCCCTCAAAAAACCTTTTTTATAGTGTACATGTAGTTTCTAGAAAATACTATACATTTACATGGAATCTTTACATTCATTATCTTATTTGATCCTTACAAGTTTGTGGAGTTAAGTTCTCCACAAGTAGGGATAGAGAATCAGAAAGGTATTTAGTACCGTACTGAATATCACTGCAAGTAAGTAAGATAATTTCTAATTAGCAACTCTCTATATGCTCCATCTTGTTATGTAGGAAGGATAACCTCATTACAGGCACACCTTGGGAATATCACAGGTTTGGTTCCAGACCACCTTAATAAAGTAAATATTGTAATCATGCAAGTCGCATGAACTTTTTGGTTTTTTAGTGCATACAAAACTTACATTTACACTATACTGTAGTCTGTGAAGTGTACACAACAGCATTATGGCTTTCAAAATATACATTCCTTAATTAGTTTATTGCTAAAAAAAAAAAAAAGCTAACGGTCATCCAAGCCTTCAGCAGGTCATGTTCTTTTTCCTGGCAAAGTGTCTTGCCTTTATGTTCATGGCTACTGACTGATCAGGGTAGCAGTTGCTGATAGTTGGAGTGGCTGCAGCAATTTCTTAAAATAAGACAACAATGAAGTTTGCTGCATCAACTGACTCTTTGTTTCAGTAAAGATAGCATGTGATGCTGTTTAATAGCATTTAACCCATAGTAGAATATCTTTCAAAATTGGACTCAATCTTCTAAAGCCTTGCTTCTGCTTTATCAACTAAGTGTGTGTAATATTCTAAATCCTTTGTTGTGATTTCAACAGTGTTCACAGCATCTTCACTAGGAGTAGATTCTATCTCAGTAAACTACTACTCTGAACTTTGACCCAAATCCAGATATGCAGTCATAAATACATTTTCCTCTTACTAGTCAGAAAAATTAATGATTAATATTCTTAATAAATACTTTGTAAAATGTTTACATATTTGCCAGAATCTGCCATACAATTAATTTTTATAGTAAATATCAGCTGATAAGAAGCCTTTAAAAGGATTACAATTACAAGTTGTGAATTAGCATTTAACCAATGTTATTTAATCATTTAGACTTAAAAATTTACTTTAGAAAATGGGTAGAGAATTCTTGATGGGTTTTAGATATGCATAATTCTGTTTATTGCAAACTACACTTTATTTTTTGCTGCTGTTGACATTTCCTTACAGTCAGTGGCGGGAGCACAAGTTTTCTATCAAACCCTTCATCACAAACTGAAGTGACATCATTAGTGATAGTATAAGGGAAGAAAATTCTAAAATAATTTATATTGGTTCATGTTTCCGGGAAAAATTAAAATTTAACAGGTAGAAAGCCAATAATTATAAAGATAAAATGTAATATCAGGTTTCAGAGACCATATCTTAAGTTATAAGATACAGTAACAAGAAAAAAAATGACATAATTCCTTTAAAATTCAAAAATATGGGTCATCAAAGCAAAAATAGACAAACGGGATCAAATCAAGTTAAAAAGCTGCTGCATAGTAATAGAAACATCAAAGTGAAGAAACAACCTACAAATGGGAGAAAATATTTGCAAACTACTCACCTGACCAGAGATTTATAACCAGAATATAAAAGGAGCTGCAACAACTCCATAGGAAAAAAAAGTCTAACAATCCAGTTAAAAAATGGGCAAAAGATCTGAATAGACATTTCTGAAAAGAAGTCACACAATGGCAAACAGGCATATGAAAAGGTGCTCAACACCATTGTTAATCAGAGAAATGCAAATCGAAACTACAAAGAGATATCATCTCACTCCAGTTTAAATGGCTTATGTCCAAAGTCAAGCAATAAAAATGCTGGCAAGGATTTGAGGAAAAGGAACCCTTGTCACTGTTGATGAGAAGGTAAATGAGTACAACCACTATGGAGAACAGTTTAGAGGTTCCTCAAAAAAACTGAAAATAGAGCTACCATATTCAGCAGTCCCGCTGCTGAGTATGTACCCAAAGAAAGGAAATTAGTGTATCAAAGAGATATCTGCACTCCTATGTTTATTGCAGCACTGTTGACAATAGCCAAGATTTGAAAGCAATCTAAATATTTATCTACAGATTAATGGATAAAGAAAATGTGGTATTTATACACAATGGAGTTCTATTTAGCCATGAAAAGAACTAGACCCTGTCATTTGCAACAACATGGATAAACTGGAGGCCATTATGTTAAGTGAAATAAGCCTGGCACAGAAAGACAAACGTTTCATGTTCTCATTTGTGGAATCTAAAAATTAAAACAATTGAACTCATGGACATACAGAGTAGTGGATAGTTACCCAAGGTGGAGAAGGGTAGTGGGGTCGTGGGGCAATGGCAACGGCTGATGGGTACAAAAAAATAGTTAAAAAGAATGAATAAGACCTAGTATTTGATAGCACAACAGGGTGCCTACAGTCAATAATAACGTAATTGTACATTTTAAAATATCTAAAAGTTTAATTGGATTGTTTATAAGATAAAAGATAAATGCTTGAGGGACTGGGTACCCCATTTTACACGATGTAGTTATTACACATTGTATGCCTGTATCAGAACATCTCATGGACCCCTTAAATATATATACCTATGATGTACTCACAAAAATTAAAATAAATTTTTTTAACAAGCTGGGTTATGCTAGATTAAGGACTAAATTTAATTTTACTGGAAGTTCTGTTGTTTCTTTATGCATTGTTTTCTTACCATAAATTCTAAAGGTTGTTCCAGGGCTATCTGAAATGATTACTTATATGATACGCTAAACTTATATGATATACTATACTAACTTTGATATATGATACAGCAAAAGAGATAGTGATTTATTGTGAGCCAGTTATGTTTTTGTCTTCTTCAACAAGGATTAGAAATTTTTTTTCAGGATAAAACCCAGAGGCTGATTGTATTGGTGATTAAGGACTTAGTCATTAATTAAGAACATATATTTCAGCAAAATACCACATATATTTCTACAAACAGTAGACAAAAACATCTTACACATAAAAAAAATTCTATAAATGTAGTTCCATGAAATATTTATATGCTTCTTGAGCATTTGACAGGACATGGAAGATGATCATTGTCCTTATCAAATGTTGTTATTTGTTCGAATGGTGCTATTCAGACTATTCTGCACAGAAACCCAGATGGCATAGATGCTTATTTGTATTACTGTGTTAGGGTTAATTAAGTACAGAGAAAACAAGCCAGTTTAATCCCTCTCTTTAGTATCATATAGCTATTAAAATAATGCCCCTCTACATTTTTATTAAACTTTTAACTTTGCTTAATGTAACGGCTGTTTAAGTTAAATAGGGCCTATGGAAATAGATTCATTTTGTAGAGGGGTATTGAGATATATTGAGACTTGGTTATTCAAAGTTATATATTCTATTAAAATTGTCATCAAAACCAGAATCTGGAGCTCTTGACTCCTAGTTCACGGAATTGCCAACTTAAAGTTTATGTTGAAATAATCTAGGGGAGATGATTTTGAAAATATAAGAACATTGTTTAAATCATTGATCTTTTAAGTACCTATTTTTTGATATTTTATGTGCAAAGTATTATGTCATTATTTTGTTTGATAAAACAATAAATCATAACTGCCCTTAAAGCTATATTGTGTAATGATGCTACAAATAGTAGACAAAAATATTTTAAACAGTAACATGTTTATATCATATAAAAGCCAAGAATACTTTTTAGAGTCAATGCAGTAGAGAACACCTTACATACTAAATATATAGTGAAGGAGAAGATTTGGAGGAAATAGCCAAGGTGATTCTTCTGCTTATGTAGAAAGAGAATAGTTCTGAGATTGAGGGCTAATATCCCTTAAATAAGATTACCTCAGGCAGTCAGGTTGAGCAGAGGTAGTTTTAGAAGCTGTTTATAGTTAAGATGGAATGCTAAATAGTATAGAGATAGCTGAATCCTTGGAAACTACTTAGTGCAGGCACTAGTTTTACAGTTAAAGAAAGACTCAGAGTCACTCTGATTCTGAATTATTTGAGGTTAGTTATACACCTGGATACACCCAGAGCTGGAGTTAGATCCCTTCCAAATGATTAGGTATGAAAAAAACTAGGAAACAGATTAATAACAGAATCTAGAAGGTGGCAAATTCTGAAAATGTATTGGAGGTGTAGAGTGTAATTTTTGCCAAGATTTGATTTCTCTCAGTCTTTGCAAGAGGGGAAAGAGAAGTGTTAACTAAGTTTTGGTTTATTGGACAGAATAAATAAAAATAGAAGGCCATAGTGATCCATGGAACAGTTTGAAAAGTAGGATGAGCTGCCAGATAGCCATTAGGAAAATGACCTTCTCAGCAATGTCTAAGGCATTTTATTAATAACAATAATAAATGTAGTAATGACAATAATAACAGCAGCTACAGCCATCATTTATTGCATGTTAGACATCTTGTCAAGCATCTGTGTATAGTAGTTTATTTAATTATTTTAACCCTGTGACCTAAGTATTGCTATGCCATTTTGTAGATGAAGAAGTAAAAACTCTGATAGGTTAAGGCATTATCTAGTTACAAAGCTATAGAATCAAATTTTGAATCCTGTTCTGTTTGAATTCTAAAAATAGTGTATCTCAAACTTGAGTAACAAATAGGCCTTTTTTCTAAAGGAAAAATAATCTTCCCAGACCCCATACTAATTTATTTTTTATGAGGTATAAACACAAAATCCCTAAGTTTATAGCACATATTATATAGGTTAAAAATTAAATAAGTTAAATACAAGCAAAACTTACAAAATTAGCAAAATTCAAATTTATGACATTAATTTAATATAAAAGATGTTTTTTTTCCTGAAATGAAGATGCTGATTGCAGGATGAATTTATCACTAACTGCTGTCATACATGTTCTTTTGAGTTTGACATGCCTATACTGCCATGTGCTTTGTGATGACTTGATTCTCCCACGACTTTTCTCTGTTTGAACTTCTTCAAAATATCTCTTCAGGCGATACTCTCTAGTATCATTTGACCTTCACTTGGTATAATCAGTTATTTATTGTTAATCTTGCCTCTGTTTTCATTAGTTGTGTCAGACTGCCACTTGATACCAATTTAACAGTTTGATACTGAATTGTCGTAGTATTGCATATTTAGTTGTAAGGTGATGGTCAGCCATGTGATCTATATTATGTTTATGTTAATTATTTTTAGGTTATCATCTAGAGGGAGCCACAAAATTAAAAAATATTCACAGACCCTGCCAATCCTAACCAGGCCTTTGTTGTTTCCACCTAGAGAAAAATTGTCTCACACTTTCTCTCAAAACTCTGTACCCTACTACTAACTGGTTTCTGTAGGGTAGTAGTGGAGATCCAGAAAATTCACCATCTCCATGCACTTCAGTTCAGGCCTCTGCCATTTTGCATCTGAATTTCTGCCACAGCCCTCAGCTTTATTCCCACTAAATTACTTTCCACAGTGTGAGTTTTTAAGAATATAAACTTTGGCCAGGCACGGTGGTTCAGGTCTGTAATCCCAGCACTTTGGGAGGCCAAGGCGGGTGGATCACGAGGTCAAGAGATCAAGACCATCCTGGTCAACATGGTGAAACCCCGTCGCTACTAAAAATGCAAAAAAATTAGCTGGGCATGGTGGCACGTGCCTGTAATCCCAGCTACTCAGGAGGCTGAGGCAGGAGAATTGCCTGAATCCAGGAGGCAGAGGTTGTGGTGAGCCGAGATCATGCCATTGCACTCCAGCCTGGGTAACAAGAGCGAAACTCCGTCTCAAAAAAAAAAAAAAAAAAAATATATATATATATATATATATATATATATATATAAACTTTTGGGACTCAGCTTAAGAATCACTTCTTCCTGGACACTTTCCCCCATTGCTTCTCCTATCTCTACCTTCCCCTTCTATCTGTTACACTTCACCATTTTCTCTCCTAGATCTTCCTGCTTCTACTTTACAACTCCATGACACCCTCTGCACACCTCTGTTATAATGCTTAGCGTATTGTATTGTAATCCTTAATTTTTCAGTCTTCCAAGTAGAATATTAACAAATTCTTCTTCCTCTTCCTCCTCTTCTTTCTCCTCCTCTTTTCTTCTCCATCTCCTCATTCTTCTTCTCCTCCTCCTTCTCTTTTTTAGCATATTATATTATAATGCTTAATTTTTCAGGCTCCCAAGTAGACTATTAACAACCACCTCCACTTCTTATTTTTCCGCCTCCACTGCCACTTCTCTCTTTCTTTTTGTTTTTTTCTTTCTTTCCTTCTTTCTTTCTTTCCTCTATTTCTCTCTCTCCCCTTCTCTCCCTTTCCCTTCCTCCCTCTCTCCCTCCCTCCTTTCCTTCCTTCCCTCCTTCCCCTTCCTCCCTTTTTTTCACCTTCTTTCTCTCCTTCTCCTACTTCTTTATGTTTCCTTTTTTTTTTTTTTTGAGATGAGGTCTCACTGTATTGCCCAGGCTGGTCTTGGACTCCAGGGCTTAAGTGATCCCTCTGCCTCAGCCTCCCAAGTAGATGGGATTACAGGCCCATACCACCATGCCTGACTATTGGACTGTTAACTTAAAAGTAAGACCTACCTTGTGCATCTGTATAACTAGCACATTGTCTGAATGGGAAGAATGTCCCACTGATAGAGTTAAGATCCTGAATAACTGATTAATCAATTGTGATTTTATTTTTATTTTTATTTGTTTTGAGACAGAGTCTTGCTCTGCCACCCAGGCTGGAATGCAGTGGCGCAATCTCGGCTCACTGCAACCTCCGCCTCCCGGGTTCAAGCAATTCTCCTGCCTCAGCCTCCCAAGTAACTGGGATTACAGGTGTGAACCATCACACCTGGCTAGTTTTTGTATTTTTAGTAGAGACAGGGTTTCACCATGTTAGCCAGGCTGGTCTCGAGCTCCTGGACCCAAACGGTCCGCCCACCTCGGCCTCCCAAAGTGTTGGGATTACAGGTGTGAGCAACTGTGCCCGGCCCAGTTGTGATTATAAAAGTGAGGATTCAAAGGTAGGCAAAACAAAGTAGATATTTTCTTGTCTTTCTCATTCATTATATAAAATGTATATGAATGACCTAAATAGTTACCGTAGTAGACTATTTGCACATGTAAACAACATAATGTTAGAAGTAATCTCTCCATAAGAATTAAAAGATAATAGCATTTTGTTTATCTTTTGGCTAGGTGCTGTGATTGTCTCCACACCCCAGGATATTGCATTGATGGATGCACACAAGGGTGCTGAGATGTTTCGCAAAGTCCATGTGCCCGTAAGCATTTAAAACTTCATTGTCAAAAAATATAAAACTCTTCTAACTGAAGAAGCAAGTTATTGAAAAATACAGTTGAAGTCGTAATTTAGTCCTGTGCAGAAGGCTTTATGAATGTCCTAGTTCATATTTATGGTTACTTTAAAAACACACTTATAGATGCAAACATGTCTACACGTTATATTAATCCAGAAGAATTCTAAAACATCCTTTAGGTAAGCGTTTTCTGTAGAAGTACTACTTCTCTCATACTTGCAGCTCTCACTGATTAAAAACAATTACAAGAGTGTTTTAGGAAATTATTTAGATAGATAGACTTGAATAGATCACTTATGGTGAAATAGATGAAAAAAGATTACTTTTTCCTTCTGCCTCCTGCAGTTCAACTTACTTATAGCTCACCTTCTTCTAGGAGGCACTTCAGGATTTTCTGCCCAATTTGATGTAATAATAGTTAAAAGTACAATAAAAATAGACAAAATAATTAAAATTAGATGGGGTCAGAAGTGAAGTCAGTAAACAAATTGAGTGCTATTAAGGAACTTAAATACATGCTAAGGGTGTACCATTATAAAACTGCATTTCTACAAATTTAGAAAAAACAGCAACAAAGAACTGGATGCTCAAGAGAGAGCTGAGAACAGAGAGAAATATCTTCCCTAGGTTCTTAGAAAAAAGAACCTGCATATGAAATGAACACACTCGTTACCTTCTTTACAGTAAATAGAGGGTTCTTCATTCTACTGTGCCTCAACAAAAGCAGGTGAAATTGTGCTAGAGTACAATTTAAAACAAACATTTCATTACAGTGCCAACATGATGCTTCTGTGTAGCTAGCTAGCAGCCTTGCTTATTAATTCCAAGACAGATTTTAGAGCATATACATCAGAGCTTTTTAAACTTCAGTTTGTAGCTTAGCTTCAGGAGTCTCATGATTTTTCTCTCTCACCTCCCCTAGCCCTAAATTGTATGCCCTAGCCCTAAATTGTATGTTTTGGTATGGAAAGAATTGTAACTTTAATCAGATTCTATAGTGAGACCATGACACAGGATAAGAACCAGTAATGTATTTGAATGAATGGACTCGAAGGGAAGCATTCATAAATGTTTATCTCTCAGAGGGCTTCCGAAAAGTACAAAATAGTGTAGTAGAGTGGTTGAGGTGAATTACCTCAAGTACCTCTTCTCCCTTGCCAGGTAGCACAGTGCTGTGAGCATTGGCAAGCCACAGAACTCTGGGTTGGATTGACACGTTCTCGTGGAAATCAAGGAGGCTGATAAGGAAGGTGCCTGTATATTTACCTCTCAAGTGGTCTGAAGGTTTTTCACTAGGGGGTTTATGATTGTGATCAGCAAGTAGTTTAGGGCCAGTGTTCTATGTTATAAACTTTAGGTTGGAGAATTTTTAAAACAATAATAACCAAATGCCTGCCTCACACAGAAAACTCTCTCTAAAGCACCTAATTTGAGCAGTGTTACTTTGTATTATGCCTTCTTAGACAAACTAGATATGAGTAATGCCTACCCAGATAACTAAATTAGGTTTCTTATTATATGGGATTTTAAATATAAGTCAGCAAAAAGTTAGACAGACAGTTATCTACCAAAAGTTATGACATTAACAAGTAATCTCTAATCTTTCTTTTTGACAGAAATTAGAGAGTTGTGCCAATTGTCTGTTAGGATCACTCCAAAGTTAGGATAATAGCCATTCTATTTGCACATAATGCAATGTTTAACTTCTCATTCTGTAAGACTAGAGCTGAGGTATATGTCTAGCTCACCCAAAAACAGGAATTTCTTGAGGAAAAAATTTTAAACAGAGCAGGAGCAAGACCTCTTTAAAATTTTTCCCCTTGTAAATTATCATATTGTATATCAAAAGACCATTTCAATGGACACTGTCATTTGAGGTGACTATGGCTATGGAGCAGGTCCTACATGGACTTTGCTAGTTAGGAGTCTAATGACCATAGTTGCCAAGTTCAGAATATATTATCTTTCAGTCCTTACGTAAACCCGTGTACCTCTATGTAGACCTGGATACTTAATCTCATACTGTTCTGACAGATTTTTTTCTAGATTCTAAGGCAGAGGCTTGGACAGATAATGCTTGTGGAACATAACAGAGACGAAGAGGGATGGTCACTAAGTCCAGGTTAGGGTGTTGTTAGGTGGATGCCACTGAAGGATAAACGTTGAGGATACTAGCAAGAGAGTGTGAGGAGGTATTCCAAGTGAAGGCTCATAGACTGCATAAGGCTCATAGGACTACTTCAGGGATCAGTTAGAGAGTGCAAGAGCTTATTTGGGATCAGAAAGTTGATCTTACTATGTAAGTTTGCCAAGTTAGAGCAGTTCTGGGTCCTGACAGGTCCAGGATGTTGTCTTGGGTTTGTGGGACTTAGTGGGAGTGAAAATGAAAGTCACGGGAACTGTGAAATTCTTCCAAGTTGGGATTTATAGTTCCTTCCTCTGGCCTTTTGAACATCTCCCTGTATCTTTATTGTAGCCTTCCTTTTTTTTTTTTCACCCTACATTTAAATTATTTGCCTTCTAAACTACCAACATTTTTTAAAAGAGATAGAAGGTCTTAATCATCTCTTAAACCTGCAGAACAAGTAAGGTATTCAGTAACGTTTGCAAGTGACTGAGTAAGAACTTTCCAGCAATAAGCTCTGTGAACAATTGGGCAATAATGATTCAGCTACATTGTAAGGGTCTTGGCTGTGAGTGGGAAGTGGATTTGATGACCTTTGAGATCCTTCTGGCCCTTAAGAGGTTCAGAGCCTAAGTAATGGTAAAGCTTTGAAATTAGTTAGTGTTACCAAAAAGATGTTATGCTTTGTTTATACCACTTTATTTCATTTCTTCCCCTTGGTTTTTAGTCTTGCTCTCTGTTTTTCCCCCATTTGAAATGCATTAGTTACCATGGAAACAATGATGTCATTGGAATTCATCGGTATGGACAGAGTTTATAATGTCTGCAAGAACATTTTGAAGTTAATTTAAATGATTTCTTAAAACTCAAGGCCTTAGATAGGAGAAGAGATGAGCTATTAAATGATCTGTTCTCTGCCTAAAATGATAACAACTATACCAAATCCTTAACTACCTCATTATTTGTAGATAGACTGTTTTTTAACAAAATAAAACTTTTCAGTCTTACACATTTTAAACCATGAGTAATTTATGTGTTATGTCATTCTCACTCATTTTTGTTGCCTGCTTATACATGAGAGTCCCAGGCACCTCAATTTGGAGCCCTCTCCTACTATTTGAACTTCTAGTGTCAAAGGGATTTCACCATATAGCCCTTCCTTCTTTGATAATCTCTTTCCCAGCTACTGAAAAGTAAACGTACGTTTATTCTGTTATTCCTGTGGCACATATGGGATCACTTAATTACTTTTAATTCAACAAATGTGATTTTTATTCCACACATCTATATTTACTGATATTTAGTGTCTTCTATAAGCAAAGTGCTGTAATAAACTTCCATTAGTGGTTTAGGAAAAAATAAAGAAAGATGAAGCCTTTCTTCAAGTACTTTATCATCCTGTAGACAAACTCTATTTTGATGCCCTCAATTCTGAGAAGTATAAAAACACTTTTTCTTCCAGGATATCAGGGATGGCTTTATGGAAAAGCCATGATTGTTTTTTTCATGTCCCTGTAATTTTACACATCCTGGTCCTGTGCCTGATAAGCCACAGCAATTTAGGGAACCCATGTATTCATTTTTAATACCTCTGCTTAGACATTATTTCCTCTAGAATGCTTCTCCCAGTATGCCAGGAAATGTTATTACTCCTGTCTCTGATCTGGTTACACATATGTTTAGTTTGGTTCTTATTCCACTACAGGTTTACCTGTCAGTCTTCACAGAAGAATGCAAGTTCTTGAATGGCAAGAAAATATGCCTTAAACATTCTTAAATGCATAGTTACCTGGCATATAGCAGGCAGGATACTTTGATCTGGGATGTAATGCCATTCATGTCTGCTATTCCCCTTATCCCTGCTCACAGGCTACTCTGCCTTGCTTTCTCTGTGCCACAACTGAACTGGTCTACTTCTTTGGAGTTTCCACACACCACTTCTTGGCTTGGAACCCTTACCATGATTTTTTAACCTCACTTTTCACCTGTTAACTC
The DNA here is from genome assembly GCA_963573925.1 of Callimico goeldii. NCBI lineage: Eukaryota > Metazoa > Chordata > Mammalia > Primates > Cebidae > Callimico > Callimico goeldii. The sequence continues at coordinate 14,190 of CAUYOR010103763.1, forward strand.
CTTTTTGTACTTTGGTCCTTAAATTAAACAAAAGGCTCTTCTCAAGGAGGGTTGCCCTAACCACCCCCGTTTTTTTTTTTTTTTTAGATGGAGTCTCACTTAGTTGCCCTGGCTGGAGTGCAGTGGTGCAGTCTCAGCTCATTGCAACCTCTGCCTCCTGGGTTCAAGCAATTCTCCTGCCTCAGCCTCCCTAGTAGCTGGTATTATAGGTGCCTTTCACCAGGTTTATTTTTGTATTTTAGTAGTGACTTGGTTTTACCATGTTGACCAGGGTGGTCCCGAACTCCTGACCTTAAGCAATCCACCCACTTCGGCTTCCCAAAGTGCTGGCATAAGCTACCTCGCTCAGCCCGCCCTAACCCTTTTATGAGCTCTTTTTATTTTATGATCCAGTTATACTCTATTACTCATTTTGTAACTGTTTTTACATTTGTCAGTACTTTAACATTTGCATATTATACTATACTATGCTATACTATTCTATACTATACTATACTATACTATACACTCTGTGAGTACAGGGACTACCTGTCTCACCCTCTGTGCCTGGAAGATATAGTTTCTCACTAAATATATACTGACTGAATGAGTGGAGTAGGATTGGATTTTCATAGGCATATCCAGGGAGGGACAGAATTCAGTCTGCAAAGAATCAGGAATACACAAGTTGTGTTCAGGATTATTCTGTTTGTCTATAGTTGAGGATAGTGTGTATTGGAGTATTACCAGATTTGGTAGAGCCTTAAACAGTAGGCTAAGGAATTTGTACTTTCTTCTTAAGATTATAAGAGGAGTTCATAAAGAATTCTGGATGGGAAATAGACATCATTAGGATATAATTTAACAAAGATTTAATCTGGTGGAGATGAATAAAAAGAATAGGAGCCAGGAAACATGGAGGAAGTAAGTGAACATTTGCAATGATCAAAGTTATTCACGCTGCATGTCGTGACCTACCAACAGATCATGAAATCGGTACCGTAAGAGATGTAAACAAAAGTGTTCAACACCATGTCAGAATAATTCGCTCTTAGGAAGAGAGTCTTATTTCATAAAGATTTGGTCTCAAAAAAAAAAAAAGAAAAAAAAAGATTTGGTCTCAAGTAGAAGCACACATATTATATGTGTGTATTGTATGTTTCTTGCTCATGTTATAGTACTATTATAGTAGATGAACAGGTGAGCAGAATAGCCTTCTTCCATGTAGTCAAGATGTAAAATATTTCTTTTATCAGTAAGACAGTTTAAAAGGTTGGAAAAACATGGTATAGGTGATAGGCAGTAAGGGACTGATTTAGAATAATGCCAGTGGAAACAGAAGGAGAAATGAATGTAATTGACATTTTGAAGGAAGAATTGACAATTTTGGGAATCGATTGTATAGGGTAGAAGAGTTAGAAGGCAGAAGTCAAAAGAATTTTGATTTATACCGCCATTAATAAATCTACCAGGAGCTGATTTTTAGCTCAGGTTGACAACAAACTAGAAATAAGAGGTTGGGTTTTCAGTAACAAATCTCTGCCCTTCTTCCCTATAAGAGTTGTGATTTAATAGTGTTTGTCAAGGAAGAAACTGGTAAAGATACTGATAAGAGAAATACTCTTTAAAATAAATCTCTTAAATACAGATTTTTGTTACCACTTAGAGAACTATATTTTTAATATTCTTTTGTGACTTCAAATTAAATTGCTTTCCACATTTTCTTATAATTTTTTGGATGATAGGAAACTACTTGCAGAGGCATTTTTGCATAGTAGTGAAGAGTGTGAGCTGACGAGTTTGAATTGTAGATCCCAGCTCTACCACTTTGTATATGTATGACCTGAGTTATTGATTCTATGCCTTAGTTTTCACAGTTATCATCAGGGAATCATAGTAGTATTTTCCTCAGGAGGTTGAGATGAGAAATAAACAAGACAATGTATATAAATGGTTTAAGTACTGTTTTTGGCAGTCTAAGCACTCAAAGTTGATATAATGTTATATAATTACTTTTTAGAATGTTATGAATTTACAGATTTTTATGTATTTGACCTCAGTGTTTTGACTAATCTTTTTATTTGCTAATAAGAATTTGGGGTTGGGTGTGGTGGCTCATGCCTGTAATCCTAGCACTTTGTGAGGCTGAGGCAGGAGGATCGCTTGAGGCTAGGAGTAAGCAACATAGTAAGATCCCTGTCTCTACAAAAAATAAAAATAAAAAAATTAGCCTAGTATGCTGGCATGCAACTATAGTCCCAGCTAATTAGGAGGCTGAGGTGGGAGGATTGCTTGAGCCTGGAAGGTCTAGGCTGCAGTGAACTGCAATCATGCCAGTACACTCCAGCTGAATGTTAGAGTGAGACCTTGTCTCAAAAAAAAGAAGAAATTTAATTAGAATTTTTAAAACTACTGTTCTTTGAGATATCTTTATACCTTGAGTATTTTAATTGAGCTATTTACATTATCTTCATATAGATTTGTTAAGTTGCTGTATTATTTTGAGTCTAAAATTCTGCATTATTTGAAATTTACATTATTTAAGGAAGGCTAATTGCTGTCATAAGTAGATCCCAAAATATATAATGATACAAATACAATGGAAGTTTCTTTCTTGCTCATATAGCAGTACTATTATAGTAGATTAACAGGTGAGCAGAGTAGCCTTCTTCTATGCAGTCTGTCAGACTGTTGGAGCTTCTGTCATTTTCAATTGTAACTTTCAAAATTACATTAGGGGCCATCTTCATTCTAGCCAGCCACAAGGAAAGAGAATATAGAGGCATGTACCTATCTTGGAGATTTTTATGGGCCAGACCCGGATGTGGTACACATACTTCTACACCTATTCTACTAGCTAAAATTCAGTCACATGACCACATGTCACATTTCTTAATAAGCCCAAGAAATGTAAGTTAATTGTGTGCCAAGGAAGATGAGATCATGAATTTTGGTGAGCAGCTAGCGGTCTATACCGCATTTGACCTAGAAACAAATATATAGATTAAATCCTAATGTTGATCCCTGAATTGATTTATTTCCTAATAAATAATCCTGAAAATTATATAACTGTTTTAGTCTTACAAATATTTATTTTATAAAAGAGAGAGAAATTCTACCTTTCCTGTGGTTTATTTTTTCTGCTAAAAACAAAGAGACAATCCTATTGTGGTCTGGAACTTTTTAGTATATATTTGTAAAGGTTAAGGATTATGTTGTCTTCTTAGATATAATATTGTCTTCTTAGAAAAATGAGAAAAATTTATTACCTTTATAAGACTGGATAGCATTCTGCATCTCAGCCATAATTATATCTCAGAGACTGGAGATATATACTCATTTGTGTCTTTCTCTAGGCTCTCTCAGAAATCTGTGTGTGCTTTGAACTAGAATACTGTTTTATGTGATTTACATGAATTAAACTCATCGCTCACAACAACCTTGTGAGATACAGAACATCATTTCCCCCATTTTGCACATGAGGAAATGTGGTTCAGAGAGGTTAAATAACTTATACAAGAATATCTATGTGTTTAGTGGGGCATCTGGGCTCTGATCCCAGGAAGTCTGCTTTCCAGAGCCCTTATTCTTAACTGCAGTTTCTGTGGATACTCTAGAGCTGAGGTTTAATACTCTGGACATCATGGACTATCACAGGGTAACAGATTCTAGGGTGTAAGAGGGTTCTTCATCAAATTTGCTTATTATTGGGGTTCTGATTGTTAAGGTAGATAAATTAAGTCAGAAGAAACTGGTGGATTGAAAAATGGGGAGGAGTTAAAGAGCCATAGGTTCTGCTGACAGTCAAGGAGGTATCATGTGGGTGATGTGGGAATGGGAGTTCCATGTCCAGGATGTAGGAGAAGGGGATGAAGCCTAAGACTTGACTGCAGCACTGAGTGGTAAGGATTGCTCAAATCAGGCCTGCTCTGTAACTGTGCTCTTAATTACTATGCTATATTGCTCAACTTTATTGACTCATTATTATTTTAGGCCACTTAATTCCATGCACAAAAGTCTCTAGCTTATTTAATTGTCCTCTTGTTTAGTGACTTCCTTATACAAACCAGTCACTCAGGTAGTTTGAATTTTGGCTTTGTCATTTACTAACTATGTGACCTTGAGCAAATAATTTAGCTTCAGAGTTTCCTTCCATGATATAGGGATGATAATACCCATCTCATTGGTCATTATGGCAGTGAAGCATGATTACAATGACAGTACTTAGCATAACCTTAGCACATAGTACTGTAAAGGGTAGCTCTGAATGTTATTGTTATAGTGGTAGACATTAGAGATCATTATAATCCTCTTTTTCAAAATTAAGAATTCAAGGCATAGGCCAGGCATGGTGGCTCGTGCCTGTAATTCCAGCACTTTGGGAGGGCAAGATGGGAGGATCATGAGATCAGGAGTTCAAGAGCAGCCTGATGAACATGGTGAAATCCTGTCTGTACTAAAAATACAAAAATTAGCCAGGCATGGTAGCGGGTGCCTATAATCCCAGCTACTCAGGAGGCTGAGGCAGGAGAATCACTTGAACCTGGGAGGCAGAGGTTGCAGTGAGCTGAGATTGCCCCACTGCCCTCCAGCCTGTGCACAGAGCAAGACTGTTTGAAAAAATAAATAAATAAATAAATAAAAACAGTAAGAATTCACAGCATAGAGAAATTGAGTTGCACCTCATGGACCCACAGCTATGTAGTTGGTCCCTGAGAGGAGCATGGACACAGGCCTCCCTGTTTGTTGTTCTTTCCATGTCAAATGAATATTTCTCAAAGAGAAAACAACATCTGTCTCGTTTTTTAAAATTGTGATATTTGTGCACATGCTTCAAGAAATATATCAAAAACTGGTTTGAATCTAACAAAGAACTGAAAAGTACTTATGAATCTAAATTAATCTCAGTTATTATTATTCATTATTTAACAATGAATTTTTCCTCCTCACTTTTTCTTAAATCATAAATAACTTTTAATGCTTGTGGCGGGTTCCACTCAGCAAGCATTTAACCTGATTGTAACCTGGAGAAATTGGATTATATAGTAGCTTAAAAACTTTCTTGTTACTTACCTGTATCTGGGTTTAAAATGCCAAAAAGAAATTAAAATTGGAGCCTTTTGAGCCTCCTTAATTCAATAGATTTAGACACAAAAATCCAATATTCAGAGCAATGTTGATATTTCAAGAGAATTAATTTTTAAAAAGTTAAGAAAAGAAGTGCCCTTCTGAACCGGTGATGGATTGGAATACTGCAAGAATCACATGCAAAAGGGTTGTGGTGGTTGATGGTAGCCAGGCATGTAGTGTTTGCTTTCTTTCAGTAAAAGTAGCTGAGGTAAAAGGAAAAAAGGACCTTACACTTTGATGAGGCATTAAAAAATGATTAAGCATGCTTACAGCTTTATCTCAGTGGTATTATATAAATTAAGCTATAGCAAAGCATCTGTTTTCTAATCTTTCTGCTGTTAAAGGATATACACAATAGCTCTACATAAATACAAACAGTTTAGCAATGTATGAAGTATTCACAAGTATTTCAGAAGGCTTATTTGTGGGGGAAGCCATCATAATGGACTTGAATTCTTTCCTCTTTAAAAGAGAAGAATTTCTAATGAACAAACTGCAACAGGGATATTCTAATGTTCTTCCTTATTGCATTAGTTGCCCCCATTCAAAACTCATTGATTATGGAGGATTGTTGTTAAGTAAACTTGAGCAGTGGTTTCTGAGCTTTTTAATACCCAAGGCTTTCTTTTAAATTGTCCTCCACCTTCTATGTTTTGAAACAATTGTTTGCCACAGTTTGCATATGTTAATTAATGACTAATTTCTTTTTTAATAAATCAAAGATAGAATATGTAGTGTATGTATATCTATATATATTGATATAACTGATATAACTGTATCACTCTGTATATGTGTATAGAGAGACACACACAGAGTTATATATATAACTGTTGCATGAGTTCTGTACAGAATGAGATAACCATAAAAGAGGATTATCACATTTGGCTGATATAATTTCAATTAAAAGCACAGAAACTTGGTAGTTATGTGTATTTTTATAAAATGGTAGTATATATTGTATACTTGTATACAATATTTTATACAATATAATATTTAAAATATATACACTTGTATATATTTTAAAGTGTTTTATTTATGTTTGGTTTTTAAGAATATTCATAATAGGCCAAGTGCAGAGGCTGAGGAGGGAGGATTGCTTGAAGCCAGGAGTTAAAGACCAGCCTTGGCAACATAGCAAGACCTTGTCTCCACAAAAAATAAAAAATTAGCTGAGTGTGCTAGCGTGCATCTGTAGTCTCAGCTAAGGAGGCTGAGACAGGAAGATCACCTGAGCCCAGGAGTTGCAGTTATTTGAGGCTTCAGTGAGCCATGATCATGCTACTGCATTCAAACCTGAGCAACAGAGTAAGACCCTGTTTCAAAAAAAAAACCAACAAAAATTCATTATAAATCACAGAACCTAATAAAATATTTTTGTGCATCTTTAGAACCTTAAAAAATTACTTAGGAGAACTACCAAAATAGGTTCTACAGTTAAGCTTTAGTTATCTAGGGCTGCACTGTCCAATGGAAATATAAACCATGGAAATATGAACCACAAATGTAGTTTTAAAGTTTTTTTTTAATAGCCATATTTTAAATAGTAAAAAAAAAGATGAAGTTAATTTTAATAATACATGTACCATAGTATATTCAAAATACTATCATTTCAACATGAAATTCACATAAAAATTATTGAGGGTCAACCAACAAAGGAATTGTATTTGAAAAATGCTAGGAATTTGTATAATTTAATAAGGGGGAAGAAAACATATAATCCATTGAAAAAATAGGCAAGAGACCTGAACAGGCACTTTATGGAAAAGGATATATAAATGACCAAAAAAATGTAAAATATATCATCAACTTTATTAATAATTATGGTAATGTAAATTAAAACCATGGTAGAAGAGATAGGTGATCACAAACTCAAAAAGAATGAGGACAAACTGGAATGCAACTACATCCCCGAATCTTCCTTTCACCACCTCTGAACAAATGAAACCAATAGTGTGTAATGCCTAAGGCTTCATTTTCACCTTCTAGATCTCCTGCCACTTTACTTTTGGCAAACTTTAACCAGGAACCATGTAGGGAAGAGTCTAAGTAATATAGTTCCTAGTATAAACAAGTTGACAGTTGAAAACGCCAGCACAATGTCTACAGCATACTCACCATACTTGCTAAAATTTAAAAAGACCGATGGTACCAAAGGTCCAGGCTGTAGAAGGGCTGGAATTCTCATACATTTCTGGTGGTTGTATAAATTGATAGAACTTTATTTGGAAACCTTCACTTCTTTAATGTATGAAGTTAAATACATATAACCTAATACCCAGAAGAAAAAAGAGAGAGAGAGAGAGAGACATGTACAAAAACACTCACAGAAGCATTGTTTATAGTAGCAAAAATCTGGAAACAACCCAAATGATACAAGAGGGGAATGAATATTTGTGGGATAGTCATTATAAAATCTTAAGACTCAATCAAAGTAAATTAAAGGTACATAGTTTAGCTGGATGAATCACTTGGACACACACAAAAAATTACATGATTCAGTTAGTATCAAATTCAAAACAACACAAAATTTATGCTGCTAGCAGGTTAGTGAATACCTTTTGTAAAGTGTTTGGAAGGTATACAGGGAGACTTCTGGGGTGCTGGCAACACTTTATTAACAGGGGCTTGGTAACATGGGCATACATTTTGGTGAATCCACTTTTCCTTAAACTTAAGTACTTTAAAGCAACAAAGATCAAAAGAGACAAATAAGGACATTACATAATGGTAAAAGGATCGATACAACAAGAAGAGCTAACGATCCTAAATATATATGGACCCAATACAGGAGCACCCAGATACATAAGGCAAGTTTGTAATGACTTACAAAGAGACTTAGACTCCCACACAGTAATAACGGGAGACTTTAACACTCCATTGTCAATATTAGACAGATCAACCAGACAGAAAATTAACAAGGATATCCAGGACTTGAACTCAGACCTGGAAAAAGCAAACCTAAGAGACATTTACAGAACTCTCCACCCGAAATCAACAGAATATACAATCTTCTCAGAAGCACATCACACCTACTCTAAAATTTACTACATATTTGGAAGTAAATCACTCCTCAGCAAATGCAGAAAATGGAAATCATAACAGTCTCTCAAACCACAGTGCCATCAAGTTAAAACTCAGAATCCAGAAACTAACTCAGAACCGCACAGCTTTATGGAAACTGAACAACTGGCTCTTGAATGTAGACTGGATGAAGAATGAAATGAAGGCAGAAATAAAGAAATTCTTCAAAACCAGCAAGAACGAAGACACAACATACCAGAATCTCTGGGACACAATTAAAGCAGTCTCTAAAGGAAAATATATAGCAATAAGTGCACACATGAGAAACAAGGAGAGATCCAAAATTGACACCCTATCATCAAAATTGAAAGAGTTAAAGGAGCAAGATAAAGAAAAACTCAAAACCTAGCAGAAGATAAGAAATAACTATGAACAGAGCAGAACTGAAGGAGATAGAGACACAAAAAAACCCTTCAAAAACTCAATAAATCCAGGAGCTGTTTTTTCAAAAAGATCAACAAAATAGACCACTAGCCAGATTAATAATAAAAAAAGAGAATAACCAAATATATGCAATAAAAAATGATAAAGGGGAAATCACCACAGATTCCACAGAAATTCAAACCATCATCAGAGATTATTACCAAAAACTGTATGCACATATCCTAGTAAACCTGGAAGAAATGGATAAATTCCTGGACACTTGCCTTCTCCCAAGCCTAAATCAGGAAGAAGTTGAAACCATGAATAGAAGAATAACAAGATCTGAAGTTGAGGCAGCAATTAAGAGCCTATCACACACAAAGAAACCCAGGTCCAGATGCTTTCACAGCCGAATTCTACCAGACACACAAAGAGGAACTGGTACCATTCCTTCTGAAACTATTCCAAATAATCCAAAAAGAGGGAATTCTTCCCAAATTATTTTATGAGACCAACATCATCCTGATATCAAAACCCAGCAGAGACTCAACAAGAAAAGAAAACTTCAGGCCAATACCCATGATGAACATAGACACAAAAATCTTCAATAAAATACTGGCAGGCAATTTCAGCAGCACATCAAAAAGCTTATCCATCATGATCAAATAGGATTCATCCCGGGGGTACAAGGCTGGTTCAACATACACAAGTCTGTAAATGTAATTCACCAGATAAACAGAACCAAAGACAAAAACCACATGATTATCTCAATTGATGCAGAGAAGGCCTTTGATAAAATTCAACAGCACTTTATGCTAAAACCCCTCAATAAACTCGGTATTGGTGGAACATATCTCAAGATAATAAAAGCTATTTACAACAAACCAACAGCCAATATCATATGGAATGGCAAAAACTGGAAGCATTCCCTTTGAAATCTGGCACTAGACAAGGATGACCTCTCTCACCTCTCCTATTCAATATAGCACTGGAAGTTCTAGCCAGAGCAATTGGGAAAGAAAAAGAAATAAAGGGTACTCAAATAGGAAAGGAGGAAGTCAAATTGACTATATTTGCAGATGACATGATAGTATATCTAGAAGACCCCATCGTCTCAGCCCAAAATCTCCTGAAACTGATAAGCAACTTCAGCAAAGTCTTAGGATACAAAATAATGTGCCAAAATCACAAGCATTCCTATACACTAATAACAGAGTTAAAGAGAGCCAAATCAAGAACGAACTGCCATTCACAATTGCTACAAAGAGAATGAAATACCTAGGAATACAACTAACATGGAACGTAAACGACTACTTCAAGGAGAACTACAAACCACTGCTCAATGAAATAAGAGAGGACACAAACAGATGGAGAAACATTCCACGTTCATAGTTAGAAAGAATCAATATCATGAAAATGGCCATACTGCCCAAAGTAATTTACAGATTCAATGCTATCCCCATCAAGTTACCAATGACCTTCTTCACAGAACTGGAAAAAAGCACTTTAAACTTCATACGGAATCAAAAGAGAGCCCACATAGCCAAGTCAATCCTAAGCAAAAAGAACATAGCGGGAGGCATCATGCTACCAGACTTCAAAGTATACTACAAGGCTACAGTAATCAAAACAGCATGGTACTGGTACCAAAACAGAGATATAGACCAATGGAACAGAACAGAGGTTGGAGGAAACACAGCATATCTACAACCATACAATCTTTGACAAAGCTGACAAAAACAAGCAATGGGAAAAGGGATTCCCTATTTATTAAATGGTGTTGGAAAAACTGGTTAGCTATGTGCAGAAAGCAGAAACTGGACCCCTTCCTGACACCTTACACTAAAATTAACTCCAGATGGATTACAGACTTAAACATAAGACCTAACACCATA